>VZRU01002750.1:0-15329 GCA_013398155.1 Pedionomus torquatus | reverse complement strand
TTTTTTTTTGATACCTTCTAAACTGCAGGCTTTGTTTCTTTGTGCTCACTGTTTGAACATGCTTAAATAAGAAAGAACAACCCAGGGCTTTGAGTGTCTTCTGCCTCTGAAAAAAACAACTGTTTTCCTTCTGGCTGTAACAGAGAAGGGGGGAAGCTTTTGTCAGAGAAATAAAAACTATGATACTGTAACTGTATAGAGATGCTAATAATGGGGAAAGTGTCAAAAGAAGCATCTGTGGTGGATCTCGGCACTGTGTCTAACCTCCATTGTGTTTGTAGATATCTTTCAGCCAGCAGCACACTGGAGGACTGGAATGAAAAATTAACTCAATCAGAAGCGTGAGTGTTTTAACCTTCAGCGTTAGCAAATGCTTCCACGACAGTCTGCTGTCACTAACATTCTGCACCTCTTCTCACAGTTCTCTGCTTTAACTAGGCCTATTTAAACATTTCTCTCTTCTAGCTTTCACTTTTTTAACTCGATAAACACCTTTTCTGGGAGATGGAGCTTTTCCTGTGCTCAGTACTTGAGTGATTTAACTTTGGTCCGAGTGATACTCTTCAAAAGCCTGTCTGCTCTCAGAGGAGAACAGACTGAAGCCACTGGATAGCTGAGACCTGTGCACCACATGTTAGATCTTCAGCTGACGAGCTATGGAACAGCCAGGCTGATCTCTTCTTACCATCAGTGTGCTCTGTAGGGAGCAGGAGCTCTGCTTTTTGTTGTGGTACTTGATGAGAACAAATAGGGCTGTCGTGTTCCACAGCGGCTGTTCTGTCGTGTTGGGGCCCCGAATCAACTGGAACAGCTTAAACCTCCCAGCTGTTACACTCCAGTTGGCTGTGAAGGTCTTTTAGCTGTGATTTTATTAAATGCCTGGAATTAAATTCTCATCTGGCCTAAATTATGGAAGTTGGCCTCTGTCCTTCTCACTGCATCTTTCCCACGGTCTATAGGGGAATCCTTTATAGTGATGCAGTAGGGCCAGGCAGGTGGTGGTGTTTCCTGAACACCATGATGAGGGAGGTCTTAGGTGAGCCACCTTCTTCTGCTCTCTGGAGTGGGTGTGAAATTCAGACCTTTGAACTGTTTTTGTGTTTTTGTTTTTTTTTTTTTATGGGCGGTGTGTATGAACAGAAAGGGGTTTTTTTCATAAGATAAGTGAAAGATGAGCAGAGACAAAAAGTAGGAGTATCAGAAAAAGCTTTCCAGTAAGCAGGTCTGCTTCCAGCGTTCTGTGTATGTTTTGTAGATTAAGAAGATGTAAATTGTCACGCTTCCACTTGCTAAGTAGGGTGACCTTGGGTTTTATGCTTGGTGACAGTGTGACCGACTCCAGCAGTGTTTAATCGGAGTTCCTCCCTGGGTGTGCCTGCTGGAATCGAGAACTTCTTGTTGTATCTGTTTCCTTGTACCTAGTCAGTGCCAGACGTGTGGCGGAAGTGTGCTTTTGTAGAACACTTGAGGCTGAATAGCTGTGGCACGCTAGTTTTCCTGCTTGCTTTGGCACTAGACAGAGTGACAGCTCACGCCAGCAAGGTAGATGCTGATTGAAATGGAGAAGTGAAGGGGATTGAAAGGGAAGATTCCAGCAACACTTCAGAAAACAATCAGGATCTCTACTTCCTGTGTCTAAAGCTCAGTAAACGTGAAGAATCGAGTTTTGAGAAATCCAGGGATGAGGCTTTATACCTATATTTTGGGGGGTTTATGCAAATACATCCTCTTTCCTGTTTCAGAGCTGCTCTGTTGTAACTAACAAGTATCCTGACTGAACTGGGAATGGGCTGAACAGCTGACCTTGTGCTGCTGTTGTGCACTACCGAATTTCCTGGTTACAGACTTGTCCTATGTAAGCAGAGAAATCAGCCTGGTCTGTCCCTGTCATTTTAACCAGGACGCAGGATGACTTGAATGGCTTGTGTATTTCGCCAGACAGCACAAATAGCAATTGCTGGATAAAATCGAGTGAGCGGGAGCTGGTATTAATGGATAAAGGAGGATTTGAGGGTGCAGGTCTGGTTTCTCCCCACCAGGGTTTATAGGAGAGGGGTGCACTGAAATACATGAGTACCAGGGGATGAACACCACAGGGCAGAGGTCATTTCTGCAGCTTCTACTGGTGCCAGCTGCCTCTTAGTAGAGCCAAGGTATTAATCAGAGCTCATATTTATTACTCCCAGATTTGGATTATTCTATTGTGTTTTGTACTGACGCTAAGGGAAGAAAGTGAGTGATTGTGAATTTAAAGCCATGGTAAACCTGGCTGTGTCTCTTGCAAGGAGAGTAGTTGCGCCTTCTAGGTCAGGGCTGGGCGTAGTTAAGTTGCATTAAAGTCTTGTATAACCTGATCCCTGGTTGTCACAGATGCAGCTTCACATGTGTGCCTGATGGCAGTTCTGGGTTAAAGAGCTTCTCATCTCATCTGTGCTCTCATGGCTCTGCCTCCTGTGCTGCAGTGGTGGAGGTGTGTATGTGTGTGTGGGAGCTGTGGATGCAGGATTCGGCTGCTGGTGATCTGATCTGGCTACGGTTGCTTTTCTTAATTGTTCTTCCAAGTTTATATTTCCTTATATTGTTTCCTTGATCTGGATCTCTGTGTCAGCACAAGCGGTTGTGCTGGCATCATTCTATGATTCAGGCAGAAGGAGCAGCACTTGTGTGCTAAATCTTTGTTTATCTTAAGAATACTGTTGGCAAGTGCGGGGAAGAACAGTCAGAAAATCTCTGGCCTTTGTCTGCTGAAGCTACTGGGAGTTTGCAGCGTGTGTATGAAGTGATGGTGTCCTTTCAGTCTGTAAACCATTCCTCTCGTCGCTGTGCTGTTGCTCAGTGCTGACTGCTGAGTGCCAAGCGATGTAGAGTCAGCACAACATACTTTGATGAGCATGAGCTCTTCGATGCTGCTGTTAGGCAGTTGTAAATCAAAACCCATGATGTGTCTTAGTCAGCCGAGGAGGAGCCTGACTGCAGAAGGGAACTGAGATCTCCCTTTTCTGAAGTGACTTTGGCCCTAGGGTTCCAACACAGTTATTGCGATAGGAAGGCACGTGTAAGAGCAGTGTTGATGCTGACCAATTCACTCCTGGATTGTCCTTAAATGACTACTCCTTGCAAAAGATCATGCAGTGGAAAAACAGTGTTGAGACCTCCCTGTTGGGGCACACTTGGTTTATTCTGGAGTCACCGAATTCAAGAGGAATCGGTCTGAAAAATGCATAGGTTGTAGGAATGCTCTTTCACACGCGGGAAGAGGGAAGGTACAGCTGATGCAGTTTTGCCCTGTCTCATGAACGTTCTTGATTAAGAAAAACTCAGTTGTGGTCCTAAGCAAGAAAACAACAACAAACCACCATGTTGTAATTGGTATTGCTTGAATCCAAGTGCTGTGGCACTGTGTCCCAAGAGCTTGTTTTCCAGCCTGAGTCTCTCTTTTTTTTCCCCTTATAATTTGAAGAATGCTATAAATCTAGATATTAATCGTCAACCGTGGAATAGCTTAGGGTGAGTTCATGAAAGTGGCTCAAAGAATCTTTGTTCCTGAGACTAGCTTCATCTGAAGGAAACAAAGGTTCTCAAGTCTGTCTTCTCTAGATCTGGTATAAACTGATATGTAATCAGCTGACAAATACAAGCTGTCAGACTTCTTATCTATTGTGGTTAATGGTAACTGATAGGAAACTTCTCTACCAATTTAGTTCTAAACAGCAAGTTGTAGAGATAATGCAGATTCTTCCATTTCTTTTCTATCTGGTGATGTTAGTCTTGCCTCTTTGCTCTGTAACCTAACACTGCAGCAAATGCTCTAATTTAAGACTACAAGCATATTATAAAATGGGTTCATAGAGGGTTTTTTTTAGAATTTTTTTTTTTTTTTTTAGGAGAACAAAAGATCGCTGTAGAGCAAATAGGCTATGATGCTGTGGTGTCTTTCCACATGGAAAATTGGGGCTGGTTGGGTGTGTGGTTTTTTTTTTTTTTTTTCCCAAATGCTGGTCAGATTTAAGAACTTATGGTCAAAATGGTAAAGTGAGTGTATGGTAAGGTTAATCCTACACTTGCTGCCACCTTAAAACTTCCAAGTTTTGAATATGTGCAAGACTGGAAGGGGCTTTTTCAGCACAGCTCACTAACCTGGCTTCTCCCCTTTAATACGGGTTCCTCTTTCAAAATCGGAGGGGGGTGGGTGTGTCTGTGTACTTCTTGCTTCCAGATGCTACCTAGCAGTTCAATTTATGATGTTGTTGGGTTTTTTTTCTATTTAGTTACAAGAAGACCCAAGAAACCCTTTCCCAGGCAGGACAGAAGACTTCAGCAGCCCTTTCCAATGTAGGTTCTGTTATCAGCAGGAAACTTGGTGACATGAGGTAAGATTTCTGTTTTGCGTTCTGCTGCTTTGATCTTGTTTTCAAACAGTAGTGAGACTTCAGACAATAACTAGGCTTTTTTCCATTTTTTCTGCTTAGTTGGCAGCACATTGCTGTTGATGGACTACCTTCTTCTGTGTAGCCCTGTACATTGTAGTTCAGGGACTGATTGAACCCTTATTAAAGACTTGTTGATGGGATAAAACCTGTTCTAAGACACTTAAGTTTGACTTGGATTAGGAAAACTGACAGGATGTTTTTAGTGGCCTTTTCTGTTCTACTGTCATATGGTTTCAAGGCAGCTTTTACATCGGGTGTAAGGAGCTAGTATTAAAGTTTGTTTTCCATTCATTATTGGATTATGGAGGTGTTTTCTTGGTGATACTGCTTAGTATTAGAAAGGGGTCACCATTCCTGTGCTCTGGTATGCTTTAAATTGGGGCAGAGCCTGGATGCTGTTTCATGCAGTTTCCAGCCCTGCGTGTTGGCTTTCTGCGGAGAAGAGCGGTTTGCCTTCTGGGCACAGTTATGTCACGTCGATGGAAGATAAGAATTGATTCAGAAGATCATGACAACATAACCACCAACCACAAGGAGAAATCTTTTATCTCAATTGTTTAAGCAGATGACCACTGAAGTAATTGCAAACTTAAACCTCTCTGAATTAGGAAGCGGAGGGCTGGTTCCTTCACTTGCTGGCTGAGGTTCTTGCTCCGTGAGTTTCTCAGCTGTACAAAATTCAAGGTTAGAATTGGGGTTTTACCTTATCTCCAGAAAATTAAGCTAAAGATTGCTTCCCCGTTAATGGTGACGTTCAAGTTTTTCATGCGGAGTACCTTGACCATGGTTTTGGTTTTTGGTGGTGGTTTGTTTTTGTTTTTTAATGGGAGCTCATTCTGAATATACAACCTGTTTAAGTTACTAAGGAAGTATTCTTAGAGCTCATGTTCTGACGTGATGTACTAGATCATGGATTGAATGGGTAGCTGTTGTTTTTTGTAGGGAATTTCCTATTCCATTGTGGCTGGGACTGTCCAAGTGGTAAGAACTTGTTGGCCTCTCATCACGTAGTACTGATTTATTCTGTCCTCAGAGTTATTTACTGTGTTCCTGGAGGGTAGTTTTTGGTGAGTGTTTTCAATAGCTCACTTCTCAGAACTTGGCAGAAGACTAGCTGGCTTCCTACCCTTTCCAGTCTTCAAGTTTTAACTGTTCTTTCCTGGAAACCACCTAGTCTGCTGGAAGAAGAGCTTCACATGTAATCATGGCAGATTACAGATTCTGGTGCAGGGTGTGATGATAACATTACATTAAACAGATAAGTGAAGAAAACTTGGGGTAGACATCTGTGGTCTAGTCAGGCTGTTGTGGTAAAGGCATGGGAATTGTGCTTTTTGGACCGATGGGGAGCTCCTAAACCAGCCTTGCCACCAGAAGAAGCTGTATTGATGGGCTTGGTTCTGCCTGTTGTCTTTTGGTTGGGGGAATGCAGTTCACTTTGTGGCTGCAGAAATGTTGGTGCCATCTCAGGCGCAGGTGATGGAGGGAGGGAACGTGTGGCTGAGTGACAAGTGTGCCTGTTACTGCTGGTGACAGAGCTGTCAGAGTGAAAACTGGCTGCAGAAGCTGGCCTGGCTGACTGCAAACAGGTCAGACCTTGCAGCACTGATATTGCTCAGCATTAATCCTCAATTTAAACATCTGCATTCCTTTTTATAGCTAGTACCTTGGGTGATGTATTATGAAATAGAGGCAGCTTCTGTCTTGCCTCTTGGGAATCTCTGCCAAAGTTACTTCGGCAGGATTTGCTTTCTATATGTGACCCTGTGGGGGAACACAGTAATGATTGATTGAATTTTATTTCTTTTAAAGACTTTCAGTTCTTCTGTGTGCATATAAACAGACTTCTGTCTCCTGTGCTGCATTCCAGTCTCAATATTTCTGATTCTGAATAAGGTTTAACTCTGAGCATTAGGTTCTGCAGGAGTTGTCCTGCTTTGTACCTTTGTCAGGTGAAACTGTGACTGGTGTTCTGATACAGCCTCAGAGCTGGGGAGGAGTGAAGTCTGTTGTGTTGTTGTGATCACTTCTCTGAACGAGTGGGAATGATCTCTGTTCCCAGAGAATCTCCGTTGCAGGCCTTGTAGCCTACACTGCAACCTCTGCTACTGTACTTTCTTTTTTTTCCTCTCACACTACAAATTCACTTGTAAAGGAGGTTTATTTTCCATCACTGGAAGTGTTGAGATAACAGAAGGGATTTCCTTGTTTAGTCAGCCTTCACCGGTTGATAAATGCAAGGAAGGCGTGATGAATGGGACAAACACCTCTGATATGTGGAGGGCGTAGTCATAATTCCATTAAAAATGCTTGGACCAAAATACTGTGAAATACAAGTAATGGGCCCTTGGGCTAAATCTTTAGGGTTGCTGTTTCCTGGTCAAAAAAACCCCTTAAAATATTATGGCTGTGGATTGTAAGGAGACATGGTGAAGTTAATTTGGTAATTGCTTGCTAATTGTATTAATGCTGTTCTCTATTAGCTTGCCTCGAGGGGAGAAAATGTAGCTTAATTAGTGGGTGGGATTTTTTCTGAATCGTGGCCAATTCAGCTTTTTCTGTTATCTCCACTTACAGTTAAAACGTAAATTGGCTTCTAGATGTTCTGTTCCTGCATTTTACTGGCCCCAGTAAACTGCAAAACTGGAAGTGTCTTCTTGTTGACAACACTTTGCTTTGTGGGTTTATGTCCCCAACACGCTTCGTGTTAACTGATAAAGTTTGCTGCTGTACATAATACTACAAGCAAATTTACGATGAAATATTCACCCGAGCCCCAAAGGTGTCCGCAAACCTCTGTGTTTCTGTAAACTTAAATCCTTGGGAAAGGAGGAGAAGGGTTCCTGCTGTGTCCAGGCCAAGATAATAACCGGTGCAGTGCTTGTGGTATTGCATACAGAGTAGCATGGTGCATGGGCATGTGTTATCTGTGTTCTCCTTTAAGCAAGAGTAAGTAGAAAGTTAATTTATTTCACATGCGAAGGCAGCATTTCAAGGAATCTGCCCTGCCAAAGAGCTGACTTGGATGCACAGGGAAACGAAACCACAAAGCCTTATGTCTTAGCTCTGGCTGTAAAGAAAAGCCCTTGTGCTCCTTTCCAAGTACTTCAGATCCAACTTGCCATGACTGCTTCCTGCTGCAGAGACAAAAGTTCTATTTAAGTGGAATAAAACCCTGCTTCTGGTAAGAGAAACTCCTCTAGAGCATCCTAGTAGTCCTACTGGTAGAAGTGGAAAACCTCCCTGTTATTTCAGACTACTGAGATGCTTCTGTGTTGCAAAATCACACTGGGAAAATCTGGGAACCTGGTGGGGGATATAGTTTGCTTTGAAAACTGAAAATGGGCAACCAGACTGCAGGGTGAACATGATACACTTTATCCAGATTCTCTTATCTGTATTATGCTGAAATGTGTTTGTTCTCTGAGATGTAACTTCTGAGATTTGCAGGCTTGGCAAGATAATGTGCGGGTATCCGTTGTGGGTTCCTGTTACAGAAATACTCCACCACAAGTCCTGGCAATGCTGTCTTTGTGTGAGAGCCTGTGGGGGGAAATGAGGGAAGGAGGTGTCTTTACCAAATTAGCTAGTGCTTGGTAAAACCCCCAGTTAGGGAAAACATGCTCTACAATGGGGGAAAAACAAAAAAATCAGGTGAAAGCAACAGGTAGGGGTGGGCAAAATGTTTTGGGGGGTGGGGGTGGTTGTTGTTGTTCACCTGCTCCTTTCCCCCCCTTGGCCCCTGGCTCGAAGTTGCTGTAGGTGCTATTAGTAAATAGTAGTCCTCTGAAAAAATCTTAGCTTGGCTTGAGTTAATGAAGAGCCTTTGGTTTTTGCTTGCTTCTGCAATTTATCTTGAGAGGCTTCCTCCTGGGTAGTTGACTCTGCTGCCCCGTGATCCCATGACCATGTCCCTGCATTCAGTGTTGAGATTTGCACAAATGTCTGATTGTTGCTTCCTTTTCTCTCTGCTGCCGCGGCTCTTCCCAGGGCTCACCCCTTCTCGCATTCCTTTAGGTAAGATACTCTTCAAGGCTGCTAGAAGATAAATTTTGTGGTTGGATGGTTTGGGTTTTGTGGGTTTTTTTTGGTTTTGTTTTTTTTTTTTTCCTATGCCTGGCCCTTGCAGATGTTAAAGGTGAAGCTGATCATTTAAGCCTTGCCTACACTTTTGACACAGATTGAGAAACCCACCCCAAACCAGGGCCCTGTTTTTTATTTTTTTTTTTTTTTTTTTTTTTTGTATCACAGTTGCAGTTTGCACTTAAATATTCATGCTTACTGCCCTGTGTCTGGAAAAGCTAGGTTCTGGGCTGTGACTGTTAAATAAGGGAGGAGAGGGCAGGCTCTTGCCACTTTGGTTGTCCACCGCAGCCTGTGTGTGGAGAGTAAGTGCTTAAGAACTTAGGGGTGTGCTGCTCGTGCACGGTGCCTGTCTAAAACTGTCATTTAACTCTTTTCCTCCTTATTCTGAATGCTTCCGAGTAGCAGTTACTCCATCCGCCACTCGATAAGTATGCCAGCGATGAGGTAACGTAGCAAACACCCCTGTCTCCTGAGTGGGGTTGGGGGGGAGAGTTCAGCTGACTCTCTCACTACTGGGTTTTTGGTTCTGATTTGTACAACTGCNGAAAAGCTAGGTTCTGGGCTGTGACTGTTAAATAAGGGAGGAGAGGGCAGGCTCTTGCCACTTTGGTTGTCCACCGCAGCCTGTGTGTGGAGAGTAAGTGCTTAAGAACTTAGGGGTGTGCTGCTCGTGCACGGTGCCTGTCTAAAACTGTCATTTAACTCTTTTCCTCCTTATTCTGAATGCTTCCGAGTAGCAGTTACTCCATCCGCCACTCGATAAGTATGCCAGCGATGAGGTAACGTAGCAAACACCCCTGTCTCCTGAGTGGGGTTGGGGGGGAGAGTTCAGCTGACTCTCTCACTACTGGGTTTTTGGTTCTGATTTGTACAACTGGTTCCCTTCTTAAGCAGACCCCACTCAGACTGTGGGGTAACCATGTCTTGCAATTTGAGTAATTCAGGGTGGTGGTTTGGCTTTTTTTGTGTGGTTTTTTTTTTTTCTTTATCCAATCTCATTTTATGGCTATTAGTCTAAGAGCAACCCAGGTGTTAAATGCAATTTTGCATCTGTACCAAAGTCTAATTGAAATTTGCAGCTTTTGGGGATTACAGGGCAGGGATTACAGTCCTCTTCCTGCAACGCTGGGAACAGCCATTGCTAATTCTGAGATGAATCCTAACTTGAACCCTTGGTCTCCAGTCTGGAAGCTCGGTGCCCTTTCAAGTGCCCTTGTGCTGCATTAGGTGGTGGTCTCCTTGCAGGAGAAATGACTGCCAGGGCTGGACAAGGCCCACAGAAGCCCTCTCTTTGTTCATCCTTACTCCCGTTTGACAGAGGTGATTTTGTAGGCACAGATAGAAAGTGATTCTTTGGAACCAAAATACCTGAGATGAGGCTAGTCATCTCCCCATGCTCCCACAGCCAGCACCAGGAGAGCAGCTCTGTGTGAGTAATTGCTCTGTTCCAAGCACTGGGACTCAGCATTCCTGTGGAATTGTTTGCAAGCCAAGGAGCTTGTTATATTGTTGAACAACTGACCTGGGTTTCTTGCTATAAATAAGAATTCCTCTGAGTAATTAATTACACACTGGGTTTTGTGAGTATTTCGTGATGCAAATGATCGCTCCTGTAGTAATCAAACTGCCCATAGGTACAGGCACGTGGCCCTTCCCCTTCCTGCCTGCAGGGTGTAATATGGAAAACTGAAGCTGCTATTTTAAACCCTTTTCAGCTTTTCCTTTGTTACTTAAGACATCATGCTTTTAGTTGGAAAACCTGGTGAAACTTAAGAGCTAGTTTCTTCTTTACTTACCGTGTGTTGATTCCCTCATGAAGTGGGACTTGTTCCCCTCAATATTTCAGCTTGAGCAACTGAGTGGCTTGCACGTGGTGTTGATGTTTTCCTTCAGCATTTGTATGTGGTGTTCTTGTCTGATGTGCCTGAGAGATTTGTGCCAAAGGATGTGAGGAGTTGGAAGTGTTCAGGGTGCTGCTGTGACTGCATGGGAAAAGCCAGGGAACCCACTCGTGCTGTGTGATCTTAATTAAGAATTAACTTGTCTTTATTTGTTCTTTGTTTTCTTTTTCTCCCCTTTCTTCAAGGAATTCTGCAACCTTCAAGTCATTTGAAGATAGAGTCGGGACCATAAAGGTAAGAGTCTTCCTGTCTTGTACACACATAGTGTGAAGCCTTGTGCAGAAACTCTTTCTGCAGCTTTTTTTCTTGTAGAGTAGTGTTGGCGCCTCTGAGATATCTGAAGTCTTTGCTACAGTAGGTGACCTTGACACGGGGGAGTTGACTCGGTGTTCTCGGTGCTGGTTTCTCATTATCCTAACTCTCTTCTCTCCTTTCAGTCCAGAGTGGTGGGCAGCAGGGAAAACAGCACTGATGGCCTCCACTCCCCCTCGGGAGCTGGGGACAAGCCTCCACAAGACAATGCTCCTTTCTAGACCTGCCAAGTGGCTTTGCACGGCTGTGCACGACTGTAAGAGCCAGCCTCCTCCCTCCCAAATCTTCACAACAGCAACAACACGTGAATCCGAGAAGGGGCTGAGAGCCAGACGGGAGAGTTCCATCATTCATTCATAGACACTGCTGCTGGATCTAAGTCAAATAAAGAGAATGCAAAGTTTTGTACACAAATAATATTTTACACTAAAGTTTGTAGATTAAATGTATCACTGCTGTCCTCTTGGGAGAGCATGTAAAATGGAGTTTCCTTAAAGTAGCTCAGAAATGCCAGTGATAGAGATAAAACCAGGGTTTTTTCTTTTCCCTTGTCTGACATAACCTGAAACAGATACATCTCCTTGAGCAGCGCGAGGAGGGCAGTTACTGGAGAAGCCGAATGCATGGGCATCTTAGCTTCAGCTTCTGGCTACGGTCTGTGCTTGGGGCATGTGGTGCAGCTTCTCCCCGAGCTCTCAGGCTTCTCCTGTTACTGTTTTCTCTGGCTCCCCTCGGAGTAGGCTGGTAAATGGGGGTAAACAGTTGGGTTTTCTTTTTTTCTGGGCTCCCGAAAGGGAAACTTCACTTAGCAGCTGCCTCGTTGTTACACTAATGCTCTAGCTTTAACAAAACTAAAAATCTTTATTTTTAAATGCAATGAACTTTAAAGAAATAAAGCTTGAAAACAAAACAAAAAAGCTTTGGCATCATATTAGAGAAATGCTCCCTTGGACTCTGGAACTGAATTGCAAGCCTTATCACCTTATGCTTTACTTGCTGGGTTTTATTTTCTTTCTTTCTATAGAGAAGACTGCAAGGGTTATAAAGCTGGATGTTGAGCACTGGAGTTCTGCATCATGCCGTAGCAGCAGCATGCTTATAAGCCAGTTCTTGTGTTAAATTCAGTGGTGCACTCCGTTTCCTGAGTGTATGAAACTTGCTTCTCCCTTCTCAGCTTATGCCTTCATTCTTGGAGGAAGAATTTCTGGAGGCTGCTTGTGACAGGGCCAGATGGAAAAGGCCAGAGCTGTCTCTGGCAAGGTGGACACCACGTTGGAGGGATTCTGCCCTCTCTGGGCTCCTCCAGCTGGTACATCTGACTGTGACTGGACAGGTTTGGTTGGTTTTTTTTGATTTGGAAGCCCCAGCTCTAATCTTGGTTTACAAAACTGGCAGAGAGTCATGGAGCTCAATCCAGTTCCCCCAGGGGCTGGATGTTTTGCTTTTTTGATGTCCAACTTCATTGCTCAGGAACCCAAACAGTCTTGAGTTTTCTACTTAGAGGCCTGATCTTATTCTTGGCGAGGAGCCTCCACATAGATCCACCTGGAGTGAGCAATTCTGTGCCTTAGAGGCCAAGTGGGACTTACTCAGGTCTTTAGACTTATGTACATATCTGGGTAGTTTTAGTGGTGTATCACCCTGGAGGGACTGAACTGTCTCTGAACCTTCTTTAGAGAAGCAAGTTTTGACACTTACCTGCTGATTAATTTCAGTTTTCCCCCACCCACGCCTGCTCCCCTCCCTCTGCAGACCTGGGGACACAGGATGACATTAGAAGGCAGATGTACTGGCAGTAGGTGGAGTGTAGAGTGTCACTTACTGGTGCTCCTTGTTTGACTGGAACTGGCCTCCCTGCGAGGAGCAAAGCCAGTGAAATGGGGACTCTTGGAGCTTGAGTATTGAAGTGTTTCTCTATACAGATAAATAGCGAGGAAACTTGTCAATAAAGCATTCCTTTGGGAGAAAATGGGGTGAATGTGCTTGTCTTGTTCTGTTTAACCCTACTGAAGTCTGCTTGTAGGTACGTGCCATGAACTTGTCAGGCAAATACCAATTCCCTGGGTAACTTGCCTTGCTTGAGGTGAGAAGCAACTGAAATAGCTTTTTCTGCCCCTCTGGGTTGTTCGTCTGTCTCTCTGGATGCTTTCTCAGGAAAGGATGTACTAAATGATACTTAACAGTCTGATGTTTCCTTTTCGAGATGCCGAATGCCGTTCTGGAGGCACGCCTTGTGCTCAGCCAAGGTGTGGGGAGCTGCAAGCCCACGCTTTTCTTCCTAGTACCATCACCTTGGTCCCTTTGTTGGTGCTGTGGGTGAAGCGGACCTGCCTCCAGCTTGGAGCACGGGAGTGGGGTCCCAGCCGTAACCTCAGCAGTGGGGACTGAAGCTGGAGGAGCTTCTGATGTGGAAAAACTGCAGCTGTGGTCCCGGCTGGGATTTACAGCACGATACCTCAGGGGAATGGGCTTCTTGGAAGCTCTGGCAGTCGCTACTGCTTGAAACGGTGCCAGGGGAGCGGGTGAGTGGAGTTGGGAGCTGCTCCCTTCAATTTGGAAGGGCAGCAGGGAGCAGAAAAATAGGTTGTGGGAGAGGCCAGCAGAGCTCTGTAGCTGCTCAGCAGGTGTGTGCTTGCTGAGGAAGGATGCTGGGCTAGGTTTGGAGCATCTGCCCGGTGGTGAGGGTTTGGTTTTTGTGGGGTTTGGGGGTTGACTTATTTTGAGAGTTTTTCTTCTACTTCTGAAGTGAAAACTACGCTGCTGCAGCTGGGTGTGAGAGCAAAGGGGTTGGTGTGTAACCCCCAGTCCCGGAGGAGAGAGAAACGCTGCAGGGAGCGCCTGGGCTGCCAAGCTGGGGCCCTGAGCTCCACAACAGCCCCAGGCCTGGGGGGATGCTTTGATGCTTTTCCACCTCCTCAGTCCCTTCCAGCCAGGGATCTTGGGCGTTTTGAAGGAAAGGTAATTAAGCCTTCCTGTCCTGGTTTTAAGCTCGGCAGTGGTTTTGTCACATCCTGGTTTCTAAGTGTGCTTCTGGCAGCTCTCAGGGGTGCAAGCCCCTGGCTTCCTTCGGGGCTGATCTCTGGATTGCAGAGTTCCATGCAACAGTCCGGCATCCTTCCCTGCAAAATTCCAGGACCAGGAGCATACGAAGCCTCGGCAGCCTCATGAGCATCCTCCTGCTCTGTTGTAACCAGAGGAGAAGCTTTTACAAGGGATATTCCTCTTCTGTTCATCCCCTGCCACCAGGCTCGGTGGGCCAGGGCAAGGTGGCTTGTGGTGGTCGAGCAGCGCAGTCTCCCCTGCCCTTGCTCTCATTTTGTGGGGCATAACTGCCTGGTTTGGAGAGTTTGGGAAAGTCCAATGCAGGGCACTGGGAAACATGATCCTTCACAGGGAAATCAGCGTGACTTCAAAGGAGAGGGTGAGCACCCACTCCCGAATGGGGGACGATGAGATGCGAAGCTTCATGGGGCATGATGCTGGCAGGGGGAAGCCAGGTTGCTCTGTCCCACTAAGTGGGAACCAGTGGATAAACAGCGGAATTTGAAAGTAATTCCCGCTTTTCCTTGCTGGCACCACGTCCTGACCTTCAGCCAAAAACGCAGCAAGTGTTTTTTTTAAGGAATTCGACATTTATGCTCATGCAAGGGGTTGCACAATGGCTCCAGTGGCCAGGAGCCCTCGCTCATCCTGCCAGGAAACCAGCCCTGGGGCTGCGGCACCAGCTGAGCGGGCAGAGCAAAGTGCCGGCCCAGGGCCACTCGGTGGTGCCCGGTGGGCACGAGCAGCTGGGGCGGGCCCCGTGTGGGTGCTGGAGTGGGCTCAGCATCTCTTCCTGGGTGCAGACTCCGTACAAGGTGGTAGGTTAGTGCCCATGTTTCGGAGGGGGAGAGGTGCCAGGTGGCCTCTGGAGCATCAACATCGCTTCCTGGGTGCAGACTCCATACAAGGTGGTGGATCAGTACTGGTGTTTCGGAGGGGAAGAGGTGCCAGGTGGCCTCTGGAGCATCAGCATCCCAGTTGGGCTGGGGACGTGTCCTCATCATCACCAAAGGAAGCAGGGGCCGGATCGAGGAGACGACACAGGCGTGTGATTAATGGCGATGACTCCATTGGCAACTGGGATTCATCATCCTTCGTTTCTTTAAAATATGAGTCAGAGGCAGCAGACGGGAAAGGCTGATAGAGCCGCGCTGGGAGGTCACAGGCAGCCAGGGGAGGGGACGGCAGGATGAGCTGCGGTGACCGGGCACCGTTCCCACACCGGTACTGGGGTCGCCCACTCTGGGACACGCTGGATGGGGGAAAGCCGGGCTTTTGGCTGGCAGTGGGAAACGGCTGCATTCCCCAGGGAGCGGCCATAAGCACCAGAACAACTGGGAAAAGCACTCAGACTCTTCAGCTTAAAAAAAAACCAACCGTTTTCCTCTAATTGTAAACACCGATTTGTTCATTAAAAGGAACTGGCTCAGCGCTGAGCCCGCGCGGGGCTGTGTGGGCAGCAGGCTGGATGCAGCACCCTGAGAAAAAGTGCAGATGATGAAGGTGCTGCACACACCTGATTTAGGAGCCAGGGTCCATGTGCACGAGCGCTTTGGGG
>VZRU01002742.1:2749-14123 GCA_013398155.1 Pedionomus torquatus | reverse complement strand
GCAAGCCGGTAAGGGTGGCTGTGGTGGTGGGAGGTGTGGAGGGGTCCCGCTGCCCTCGCCGGGTGCTGGGGTGGGGCTCAGCCATGGCACAGGTGCCCAGTGATGCCTGGGGGAGGCTGATCTCGGCTTTCCAGCAGCCGTCGGGGCTCCCGGGGAGGGATGGATGTGGCTCCTGTGCCCCGTTGTGCCCAGGAGGTGCCAGGGTGAAAGCCCGGCTGCACTCACTGTTGCCCAAGCGAAGGCTCGGTGCCGCGGTGGGTGATGTTTGGCACCGAGGGGCTCCCGATCCCTTCCCCGTCCCCACTCAGCTGGGCTTAAGTCGGCGCTGGGAAGGGTAATCCGGTGGCTCGCCGGGTGGCAAGATGGGATAGATGGGATTTGAGAAAGACGGGGCCAAATTCACCCCGGGGGAAGGATGCTGCGGAGAGAGGGTGGTGGTTGTGCCAGGCATGAGGGAGAGGAGGTGGAGGAGGAAGGCTCCCCATGTCCACAGGAGCATGGAGAACTGTGTTTTGATCCCTGTCCCCGCTGGGAGCCCAGCACTGTGGGGACATAGGCATGGGGTGACAGTCACCAGAGTGGGGAGCAGTCTGGGCTGCCGGCACACGCAGCCGGAGAAGGGGAGTGAAACGTGGCTGGGCAGGAGGTGCCAGTTCATGGCACCAGGGGGGAGACAGGGATCACACCGGGAGCAGGCAGGGTGGCAGCTGCCTGCCCAGGAGCACTGCCCTGCAGCAATGCCAGGGTGTCCCCAGTCTGTTCAGACCACAGGAACCCTGTCCTTGGTTCCCCGCACCCACTGGCTCTCCTGTTGGAGACCTATGTGTTGGTCTGGAATGTGGGGGGTCCAGGGCAATGCCCAGGACTCGTTCTGCCCAGCCTGGGGATGGGATTGGGGTTGGCAGACCGGGCTGTGAGCCAGCACTGCCCGGCACAGGGCCATTTCCCAGCGTGTCCCAGCCTGGGA
The DNA here is from genome assembly GCA_013398155.1 of Pedionomus torquatus. Taxonomy (NCBI): domain Eukaryota; kingdom Metazoa; phylum Chordata; class Aves; order Charadriiformes; family Pedionomidae; genus Pedionomus; species Pedionomus torquatus. The sequence goes on along the minus strand of VZRU01002742.1, from coordinate 13,156 downwards.
CATGGTGGTCTCACTCCTTCTGCTGCAGAAAAGCAGCTTTTTGGCTCCCAAGGCCACAAATGTCCCCATGTCCCCTTGTCCTCTCTGCACACCCTTGGCACCAGCCAGTCCTTCAGCACTGGAGGGGAGCAGAGAGAGGATGTGCAAAGAGCCAGGCTTCCCCAGCCCCCCATTAACTATGTTGGGCCACAATCTGCTGGGCCCCAGCACCGTGTTCCTGGTTCTTGGGGTGCAGCGCTGTGATGGTCTCATTTCCCCCCCAGCCCAAAAAGCTGACCTCAGCGGCGATGCTACGGCAACCACCATCAACCACTCACTGATGCTGCTGCAGCGGCTGCAGGAGCTGCTGCAGAACGGCAACGGCAGCGACTCGGTGCTGCGGGTGCGCTCGGCCGCTTCCGACGAGGCCAAGGTCTTCCACACCCACCAGCTGCTGCTCAGCCTCCAGAGCGAGGTCTTTGAGAGCCTCCTGCACAACCAGAGTGTCATCACCCTCCACGAACCACCCGAGACTGCGGCTCTCTTCGAGAAGTTTATCAGGTACGTGAGGACCCCATGGGATGGGACAACAGGAGGGATGCAGCTCCTCTAGGGACCACGGGAACCCCATGGGATGAGGATACCAGGGGGGAGGATGCACCTTTAGGGACCCCAGGAACCTCATGGGATGGGGATAGCAGGAGGGAGGATGCTCTCTTGGGGACCACAAGGGTACCACAGAATGGGATGCCTGGAGGGATACAGCCTGGGAAGGAGGATGCTTCCCTAGGGACCCCACTGCCTGGAGAGGTACAGCTCAGGAGGGAGGATGCTTCCATAGGGATCATGGGGACCCCAGAGAATGGGATGCCTGTAGAGATGCAGCCCGGAAAGAAGGATGCTCCCTTGGGGACCACAGAGACTTCACTGGATGGAGAACCCTGGAGGGCTGCAGCCCAGGAGGGAGAATGCTCTCCTGGGAACCGCGCTGCCAGAGCCTGGGGCTGGGCTGGGAAGGGAATCAGGGAACATCAGTGTCACCGCCCCCCGACTCTGCCCCAGGTACCTGTACTGCGGGGGGGTCTCCATCCTGCTGCACCAAGCCATCCCCATGCACCAGCTGGCCAGCAAGTACCGGGTGTGGGGGCTGCAGCGCGGCGTGGCCGACTATATGAAGACCCACCTGGCCAGCGAGTCCAGCCAGGGACACGTGGTGGCCTGGTACCACTACGCCGTGCGCATCGGGGACGTGGGGCTGCAGGAGAGCTGCCTCCAGTTCCTGGCCTGGAACCTCTCAGCCATCCTGGGCAGCGCCGAGTGGGGCTCGGTGAGCGTGGAGCTGCTGCTGCTGCTGCTGGAGCGCTCCGACCTGGTGCTGCAGAGCGAGCTGGAGCTCTACACCGCCGTGGAGGGATGGCTGAGCCGCCGGCAGCCCGAGGGTCCCGTGGCCAAGCGGGTGCTGCGTGCCATCCGCTACCCCATGATAGCGCCCAGCCAGCTCTTTCGGCTGCAGGCGCAGTCGCCGGTGCTGGCGCGGCACTACGGCGCGGTGCAGGACCTGCTCTTCCAGGCTTTCCAGTTCCACGCCGCCTCCCCTCTCCATTTCGCCAAGTATTTCGACGTCAACTGCAGCATGTTCCTGCCCCGCAACTACCTCGCCCCCAGCTGGGGCTCCCAGTGGGTCATCAACAACCCGGCGCGGGACGACCGCAGCACCAGCTTCCAGACCCAGTTAGGTCCCAGTAGCCACGACGCTGGTAAGAGGGTGACCTGGAACGTCCTCTTCTCACCACGCTGGCTGCCCGTCAGCCTGCGCCCCGTCTACTCGGACTCGGTGTCGGGCGCCGTCCAGCCGGTGCGCATCGAGGACGGTCGCCCCCGGCTCGTCATCACCCCGGCCATGAGCAGCCCCGACTTCGCTGGTGTCAGCTTCCAGAAGACGGTGCTGGTGGGCGTGCGGCAGCAGGGCCGCGTGGTGGTGAAACACGCCTACAGCTTCCACCAGAGCTCGGACGAGGCGGCAGACTTCCTCGCCCACGCCGACCTGCAGAAACGCACCTCCGAGTACCTCATCGACAACTCCCTGCACCTCCACATCATCATCAAACCCGTCTACCACTCCCTCATCAAGGTGAAGAAGTAACGAGGAAAAGATGGGTCCCGCAGCCGGACTGGTCCCAGCCCCGTGGGTGGAGGGAGGGGTTTGCATTCGGTCCTCCTGCTCCTTAGGTAGACGGAGGTCCCTGTGCCAGGGGGTCCTGGGGCTGCTCTCTGCCACCCATCCCTCCCCAATTGTCCCCCTGCCACGTCCCATCCCCATCACTGTCCCTGGATGCCTGCGGGGGGCTGGGGACTGGGGACACCAGGAGCCCCCCCAGAGCCCTGTACTGGTGATGCAGGAGGTGAGACGTGCAGCCCACAGCCACGGGCACATCCTGGGGTCACAAACCCTGATGGGCGAGAGGATGGGCACAGGCACAACCTGTCCCTCCTGCGATGCCAGCACTGAGGTCCCTCTGTGTCGGGCAGCGGGGCCACGGCGCTGGGTCTGGCTGCTGGCACGGGTGCTCCGGCAGCGGCACCCCTGGGCTTGGTGGCCAGCTGGGTGCATGCCCAGGCTGGTGTGGGTGGTCCAGCTGCCTCCCCTGGCAGAGGAGGCCTGGGGGACACTCTCACGGCTGGCAGCTGCCCTGTCCCTGCCCAGGCACCCCCACCCCCCTTCCGAATAAAAGCAGAAAACGAGCGTGGGGAGTGTGGGGGCATGTTTTTTTTTGGGGGGGGGTGTCCCTGTCCCCAGGGACAGGCAGGGGGACATTTGGGTGTGCACAGGAGTCACAGCACTCCCCAGCTCAGCTCCATTTAATGTAGCCCCTTGGAGGGACAAACACCCATCCAGATGCCCTGCAACGGTGTCCCCCCACTGTCTCTCCGAGCTGAGCACTCACAGGAGCCCCTCCCGCAGCAGAGCTGGCACTGGGGGGCAGAGGGGGCACCCTTGGCATTGGAAGGGGGGAGCAGAGTGGGTGCTCAGCCTGCTGGCTTGACACAGGACCTGATCTTTCTCTGCCAGGGCACTTGGCCGAGTCCCGGTGACTCTGTCTGTCCTTGCCGGAGGCACTGGCACCACTCCTGGTGACACAGCTGGTGGTGGTGGGCAACTGGAGGGAACTGGTACAGCCCCTCTTCACTCCTGAGGGGGGCTGTGAGCCTGGGTGCCCCCCAGGCTGGGTTGGGAGGCTCTTTGGACGCTGTATGTCCCCATCCCAGCCCTCTGCTCTGGTCCTCTGGAGATGGCTGGCACTGTGTGTGGCTTTGGCCACGCTCTGTGGCCTCTCCCACCTGCACCCACAGTCCCATGGCACAGTCAGGGTGCCATGAGCTGGGTGGAAAGGTGCCTGTCCCTCACAGGACATGGCTTGGGGAAATGCTTTTCCACCTCTTGTTATTTGTACAATTAGAACTGGCCTTTAACGAGGCGCTTGGCTGATGCCGGTGCTTGGCTCCTTTCCTACAGCCGAGCGGTGCCTGGGGAAGGGTCCTGTGGGAGGGCTGACCCCCAGCCCCGGCACGCAGGATGCCACCCGTGTGATGGCCCCATCCCCCTGCAAACAGCTGTGCCATGGGGGGAGAGCAACCGTTGGCTCGTTAATAATTAACAAGAGGGTAAGCTGCTGGGCGATACCGGCCGGGTGGTGTTTACTCAGTGCTGATAAACACCGCAGGCTGCTCTCCCGGGGATTTCAGCAGGATGGGGGCTTTGCTCAGCATCACCCTTTTCGCTGGGAAGGGACACAGGGCTCACTGGGACCCCGCTGCTGCCACCAGCTGCCCTGCTCCCGGGGCTGGGGACACCCCGAAGGACACCCCACTGTTGGCACCAACCGGCTTTGATCCGTGGCCTGGTCCGAGGAGGGGAGATGGAGAGCAAGAAAACACAATTTTCCCAAGGTTCTGCTCAACGCTGCCGTGAGAAAACAGGAAATGTGACATGGAAAGCTCCTGTTTATTCACCCAGAAAAAAAAAAAATAAAAAAAAAATCAAGAGGGCAAAGGGCCAGGGACCATCTGTGAGGGTTTCTGCGTGACCCATTGCTCCTGTCTCAGCTACGGCTCCTGTGGAGGGAGCAGGCGAGGGGTCAGGGAGCCGTGTGGGGCTCTCTGCTCACCACCCCATGATGGCAGAGACCCCCAGAAGCTCAGCCTGGCTGGGGCAGAGCAGCCTCACCCGCCTCCCCCCATGAGCCATGGAGCAGCAACTCCAGCAAAGAGGGGGAAAACAATGCGAAGGTGGAGTGTGCTGACCTTGGCAGCATCCTTCTCCTCCTCCTCCTCCTCTTCCTTGTCCTTGGGCAGCTGGCTCTCTTCCTCCTGTATGGCCACCTCATCGTCCACCATGTGGTCTTTAACCTGAAAAGCAGAGACCAAGCCCTGTCCTCCACCCTGTGGCAGGGGGTCCCCGCTGCGGGTGCAGGTCCATGCTGTCTCCGGTACCTTGCTAAGCAGGCCCCGAGCCTCTGCCCGCGTCCTCCTCTGCATCTCTGCTTCGATGACCTCGAAGAACTCCCGGCGGGCACGGTCAAGCACTTCCTGGGGATCCTCCAGCGGCGTCTCCTCCACCTCTGTCTCCTGGCCCTCTGACCTGGCGCGTTCCTTCAGCCGCATTTCCCGGTGCCGGGCCTCCAGGATCTTCTCCCGCTTTGTCTCTCGCTCAAACATCTAGAGCAGGTGGGAGAAAGAGGGGTTGCAGGGTGAGCAGGTGACCCCAGTGAACATCACAGGGCTTGCTGTGCCAGCACTGCTGAAAGCTTTGCTGTGACCTGGCACAGCAGGTTGTGGCTCAAAGCAGACCTACAGCGGTGGCCAGGGTCTTCTCGTTCCTCTGGAGGGTGCAGAGCCCGGAGGAGATTTCCAGCAGGGTGACAGTGCCCAGCTTGGAGCCACAGCCAATGATGCACCCGTTGTCCTGCAAGCGCAGGCTGGAGAGGGGCTCATTGCAGACCTGGGGAAGGAGGACGGGTGGGTGGTGGCACTTTGGAGTCAGGCAGGATGAGCCAACATAGGCAAATCCACGTGGTTGCTACTAACAGGAACCTACATGCAAATTTTTGGGTGCCAGGCATGTCTCAGGGGACAGCTGCTGCTTGATGGAGTTTATCCTGAGCTCTGTCCCCTGACCCAAATCTGCCAAGGACCCCACAACCAGCGCTGTCCAGGGGCAGCCCCCACCCCCCTGCTAGGGCAAAGAGCCCAGAGCCGCTGGGACTTCACCTTCAGGCTGAGAGAGGGGTCGTTCTGCTTGAAGAGGAAATCCCAGACGTCCAAGGTCCCATCCGATCTGGTGGTGAAGAAGACGGACGGCCTCATGGTGCTCCAGCACCCGTCTGTCAGATAGGAGAGGTGGCACCTGCTGGCAGACAGACTCAATGCAGCGGGGATGGGCTTGTGGCCTCTCGTCCCCCTGGCCCCTGCCTGCACAGCATGGCATGGGCATGCTCCATTCCAGCACCTTCGGCCACATTGGCACCGCTTAGCCTTGGTGACCATCCCACCGCCTTCTGCCTGACCCGACCAGAGCAGACCCTGCTGGGGTTCCCAGACACGCTCTTCCACAGAAAGGAAGAATATTTTTTGCAGAGTGAACTTATGAGCACCAACACCTACTTGGTCCACATAATTGGTGATTCCTTGGTCTCGTCTGACCAGATCCGAGCAGTCCAGTCACCCACTGAGAGGAAGACTTTGGGGTAGAAGGGGTTCCTGGCCAGCGCGTAGACAGGTCCAATGTGGCTACTGTAGGTGCTGGTGATTTTTTCAGAGGGTGTCTTGGCCTTACGGTTGCAGGCGATTATGATGCCCTGCTCTGTGCCCACCATGAATTTGGTGGGCTGAGGGTAGGAGCAGGAGAGAGCAGCCATCAGTGGGTTGGGGACCCCGTGGTGCAGGGAACAGTGGGGCAGCAAAGGTCTTTGCTGTTGGAGCAGGTGGAAGCCTGGGGAGAATGGAGCCCTGGGACTCTGGGGGATTTAGAGACCAAAATGCCAGCAAGACACTGGTTTTGGAACACATCAACTCCTCATTCTTAAAGATGGGTGAGAACACGCTGCAAGCGGCAGCACAGCGCCCTGGGTCACTCTGGACTTGGGCTGTGCCCCCTGGAGCCCTCCCTGAGGGGTCAACCTGGCACTGCCTACCCAGCTGGGTTTGGTTCACGCTCCTGACCAGGGCACTGATTGTGTGTGGAGAGGATGACCCTGATATCAGGGCAAGGATTCTCACCATGGTGGGCTCAAACTCCAGCGAGATAGCACCCAGAGCGTTCTCCAGGAGCCCTTTCCGGGTGATGTCCAAAACCAACGACTCGGTGGGATCTGACAGCTTGCGGATGTCCCACCACAGGACCTGCAGGGAACAAGCGGAGGGAGGGGACCCGCAGGGCAGGGGCTGCTCCTGGCTCAGCCATGGGTGCTGGAGGGCCGTGTGCCAGCCTGGGGGCCTGGTTCCCGTGCTGCCACGGCTGGCAAGGGGCAGAGCAGGCAGGGGAAGCTCTCTTGGGCTGTCAGTGGGGTCCCCATGGGAGTTCCTGGCATCCTTCCCTGCCCCTGCCCTTTACCTGCCCGTCGGTGGAGGCTGAGAAGCACTCGGTGCCTGTTTTGGACTGCAGCCAGATGGCTCCGTACACAGGGTCCCTGTGGCTGACCTCCACGGTGGACACCTCCACGGGTAGCCCCCCTTTCCTGGTGTCCCAGTAAGCTGGGAAGGAAAAGGAGCTGTCAAAAGCCACACCTGCACTTTTGCCCGGATGCTTTGCTTGCCACCCATTTCCCAAGGAGGTGCTGCCCCGCTGCTCAAGACGGAACGGGGAGCAAACCTCTCTGGGAGTCCCCCATACACTTTCCAGTCCCTGAAGAACCACACAAACACCCCGTGTGCTGGGATCCTGTGGCTGAGATCACCCCCAGCGATGCCCACTCTGAGCCAAAATGCAATTTGCAAGTTTTGCAAAAGAAGCTGGGGGGTGGTAACATTAAACAGCAGCAGCATCTGTGGGGCAGATGCACCACGCTCCCCAGGGGCAACAAATCCCCCCAGCTCTGCACAAGGGATTGCAGCAGAACCAGACATGGTCTGAGACACCCCAACCTCCCTGTCAGCTTCCAAAGAGAAGCTCTTACACCCGACGCTGCTAAAAACCAGCCTGTGTGACCTAACCTCAGCCGTGCTCCCTCCTGCGTCCCCAAAGGGTGCTGGCTAATGAAGGCATGGATGGCAGCATCCGTCCTTCCCTATCTCTGCCTCTGACGCGTGGCAGGGTCCCAGCCACGGTGCAGGACTGGCTGCAGTTCAGCAAAGGTTAGGCGGTTGGGCCGCGGTGGCACCGAGACACAGGCGCTCCCTCCCGCTCACTTCTAATTAGGCAATTGGATGTGACGGCGTGTGCTCCGCTGGGCCCGTGCCACGCGCCTGGGGAGCCCGGCGAAGGACGGGGTGAGATCCCTCCCCTCCATCACCTGCGGAGCGTGCAGGAACAGCTCCATAATACATGCCCTGTCAGATCCGATCGCTGCCACAAAGGCCAAGGAAAACATCAAAACGAGAGCAATTAAATCAAAGGGCTCACGTAGCCGAGTAAATAACAGAGCCATAAATGAAGCTGGCAAAGGAGGGCCCTTTTCCAAGAAGAACAGCACAAGAACAATTCAGGGCACCAGTGACTCTCTCCTGGGATTTTGCCATGCGAAGATAGGAGGCCGTGGGCAAGGCGGGAGCACAGCACGTGTGCCGCTCCATCCTCTGATCCAGCGATCCCCGCCTGCTCCTCGCTGCCCTGAGGGCCTGTAAAAGGCTCCCAGGCACGCTGTCCATCCCCCCCTCCCTGGCTACCTGCTCAGGTGAACACATGCCTGTCCTCCCTAGGGCTTCTATCCTTGCTTGGGATATTCCCAGTCACAGCATTAATGATTTTATGTCCTTTGTGTGAGTGTTCTAGCGCTGGAATCAAGCTCTTGCCGAATTAAAACGAAGTCTCATTAATATGGCTTCATGCCTAATCTGTCTTCCTTACCCATCTGCCCGTTGTAGCATCCTCCCACCAGGACGTGCGAGTCTTTGGGGTTGTATTCCAGGCTCACCAGAGGGGATGACGGCTTGAGAACAAGCTCTGGTTTGTTGGAGTTTTCTGCCAAAAGGGATGAATAAAGAGCAAAGAGCAAAGGCAGGTTGGAGGGTGAGCACCCCTGCCCTGAAACCAGCCCCACAAAAACACCACACCCAACTCCTCTGCCACGCTCCTTGCCACACCAGTGCTTGCCCAGTCACACTGAACGCAGAGAAGCTGATGAGCAGGCCCTGTCACCAGGATGCCTCATCATAGCCAGGGAAAAGAACCCGCCAGCCCGGGGACAGACCCCTGGTACTCCCAATCCCTGATACCCTGACCTCTCTTCTTTGTGTTTTTCACTCCAAAATACACCAGGTCTGAGAGAGCTTTCGACAGAAGAGTGCACTTCTCAGCCTGGGCTCGTGCTGTCTCTTTTTTTATTAATCAAGCACAAGTGAACCATATAAACACAAGAACCACATAAGAGCATGTGGCTCAGCTGCCTGTTGCAGTGCTCTGGCTCATGAAGTCATGTAGTGGGATTTTAGCGGTTCTTTTCCACCTGTTGGCCAGCTTTCAGGTCCCATTTCTCCCCTTCTCTACATTGATCTGTGGGCAAAGCAGAAGCCAAACCCCTATTCACCCCCTCCGGAGAGCTGTGAGGTTTCATTATGTGCTTTGAAGACCCAAAGTGCTTCCGCTGCGGCAGCATGACTGACTGGTGAGTTTTCCCTTCCCCTCACCAAGATCCCAGATGTATGAGTCAAAACTCATGTCTTCCGCGTTTTGCTGGAATTCCAGGCTGGAATAAGCCACTGCCAGTTTCCTGCACGTGTCAGGGTGCCAGGAGAGGTGCGTGGCCGTCCTCTTGGTTACGTTGGGATCCCTTTTTGATAAGAGGACATCAAAGATGTTAGTTTGCTAACAGCTCTGTCACGCCCCAGAATGACTGTCTACCAAAGGAAACTGTGGGAATTGCAATTAAAATGAGCTGCAGCCCTTGAGCATCGAGTGCAGGAAACGTGTCTCTGGGGGGTTGGGCAGGGAGGGGGAAGAGTTGATGATCTAACAAAGTCTTTCCCGTTATATGTTTCTAAGAATCCAATTATGCTACTGGATCTGACTTCTAGAAATGACCTAACAGCCCCTGACATTTCAAAATAATCTCTGAGGCCCCCAAAATAAATAAATAATAATAAAAAATCCTGTCTAAAGCACTGTTAGAAGATGCTCGGACTGCGGTACCTATCTCCAAAGTGCCTGGGTAGGGTGGATGGGAAAGAGGCGAGAAACAGATGGAGATAAGGAGCAGAGGGGCTGCCAGCAGGTCTCCCCACCCAAAAACTGATCGTGCAGTGCCCTGAAGCCACTGGGTTTTCCACCTCCTTTGCCTCCCAAGAGCGGTTTAATACATGGTACCCTGGTGTGGATCTGGAGAGCCCAGCGAGCACCGCTGGTCGTGCTACCTGATAACATTGATGGTTTTTGCTGAAGGGGGTTCATCTTCCACCTCTGCCATCTCCTCCTCTCCAAAATACTCCTCGTAGATGTTGATGGCATTGTTCTGCTTGACGCAGTGCTCCATGAGCTGCAGGGAAAGCACAGGCCGTGTCTCCGGGGAGCTGCTGAGGCAAGGGAGCTGGCAATGGGTGGGCACAGGGGTCTGGGAGCGGGAGGAGGGATGGGCAAGGCCTTACGGTGCCAAGGTGCATGATGGTGTTGACGTAGTTTTCATCTTTCTCCACTTTCTTCCTGAAGCGGATGGTTTGTTCCATCTCCTGCGGGTTGATGTCTTTGGGCCAGCCACCTTCCACGTGGTTGACACCGCGGGATTCCACCTGCACCCGCTCGGTGTTGACCTGGAGGGTGGCACAGAGGAAACAGAGCAAGAGTTTGAGCCGAAAAGGTGCAAAATAGCCCTTTGTCCCCTGGGACTACCCTGGATGGCCGGCGGGCAGCCCTCACCTCGTGCTCCGACATCTCATTAGTGTGTTGGACGGAGCTGTCCACGGGGTTCCTCAGGACAAAGTTGCTGGCCATGCTGGGGTCGGGAGGGATGTCCACGGTGACCGTGGCTGGCCGGTCGGAGAAGCTGCAGGGCCGGCCGAACTCACTGCGCTTCCGCGTGTACACGTACATGATCTCCATGGTGGCTCCTGCAAGGGGGCAATGGGCGTCCCTTCTCTCCCACAGACCTATGAGTGGACCCTGGAAGGGGCCGGGGACCCAGGCGTCCGGGAGCGGCCTGGTCTCCTCCGGTACGGCCTCAACGGGCGCCACCGGCAGGGCCGCGTCTGCCGTTGCCTGGCAACGCCGGAAGGCGACCACGT
>VZRU01002741.1:3916-21930 GCA_013398155.1 Pedionomus torquatus | reverse complement strand
TCTGTTTTCGCCCCCCCCACCCCCCCCCCCCCCCAGGCTGGTGCTACATTTGAAAGGCTGCAATGTGTGTGTGTAACTGGTACTGCTGGGCTTTCTCATCCTGAAGTGTGTAAGAATGCTCCACTTTCAGAAACCGTCAGCCAGAAATTATTTCAGTCGAGTGAATAGTCATCGTAGTTGAATCAAGGCACTTTTCCTGTAATATGTGGCTTCTCCACTGACTTTAAACCTAATTTTTCCCATGTACTTAGCACCTATTGTGCAGACCATGCAGTCTGCGTGCTCTCAGAAAACAGGAGGTTTTAGATAATGTTTTGTGTGTGTAGGTACCAGCCCAGATTTTATGCACATGATGCTCCTTGGCCCTACAAGATGCCACTTCAGTACATATCAATGTCCCACCCCCTTAAAAAAATAAACCAACAAAATCATTTAGCAGTGGATTTAAATATCAAGTGGTCTTTCAAAATGACTTTGAATTGTCTTTTTACAGTACACTTTTAATCACAAGACTTTTTTAGAATAGCTTCTGGGTACAAGCTGGATATTTGAAGAGGTACATCAGCTCGCTCTGTGTGCCCACCTGTCTGTCCCCAAGGAAGAAACCGGACTGGAACCATCTCTGTCTGGCTTGTTACTTTAGGGCTAGATCTTTTTGCTTCATTAAGATCTTTCTTGCCACTTCTTACATGTTTTGAATTGCAAAACCAATAATAATTTGTTCGGTGAGGGAGCATCCTGTGGTCGGTGAACCACATTTTCACTGGAGAATTGTTGCTGTAGCCACAGAAGACAACACCACTGGAATTTCACATGAAGTTCTCTTTGCAGGGAGTGTGATTAAAAATAAATATCTGCTTACGTACCCGAATGTTTTGACCTGGAAATGAACATAATGAATATAAGATGCCAGAATGTTACTTTTGGAAAAAAATCACTAGTTTGGCCTGTGAAATATCCACGACTTCTAAAAATTCTTTCCTTCCTGTGCTTTTATCAGCCTTGTGCTTACCACTGTATTTTTTTTTTTCTAGAATATAGTGTGTGTGGACAAAGAAGAATGGGGGCTTTCTGTATGTGTTTTATGAAGGTACTTGGCTTAGACTTCAGGTTGCTTTTTTAGAAATCAACTCTCATGTCTCCGAGCTCGAGACAGCAGCCTGGTGAGCTGTCAGCTTATTGTATAAAGGAGGGTGACAGCCTAAAGTCACCGATGGCTCTTTAGTAGCAAACATAATAAGAACGGTTTCACTCTAATTTCTAAACGGTGATTTCCTTTGTCTCTCTCTTTGCGGGTGCCGTGAAGGAGGTCGGTGTTTGTTGGTCTGTTTGTCTTCCATGGCAACCGCAATCAAAACAGGGATGAAGGCAGAGAGGTGTGGGGATGCCATCGCCGCCCAGGTTTGCTCTTTATTCCGGTACCTACAGTCTGAAGGTGAACACGGATTTACCTGGCTCACATCACTTGCCTTAATCCCTCCCACTAGCTATTGGGGTAAATACAAACGTTTTTATGTGGCGGGCTGTATTTTGGCGTTAGGCTACACTCCCAAGCCAAGTTGCTGCCTGCGTATCAAACACCCCGTGTTTCTGTTCTTTCTGAGGTTGGGGGGTACGAGGTGTTTTTGGCGGTGGAAGGAAGGAGCGATATTGTTGGCTTGAAACTGGTTGTGCCCCAGGGCTGGTGGGTGGGGTTGTGTTCCTGATGTGGCTGCGCAAGGGGGCTTGTTGGTACATGAAGAGGCAAAATTAGTGTCCCATCCCACTCCTTCGGCTGTTGGCTGGTGAGCCTCGGCTGCCACCTCCTCCTTTGACACAGCGCGTGCGCTCGTCGGTTCCTTAAAATTTCGGGGTGGCATCTGTTGGAGCAATGGGCGTTTCGATAAGTTCTGCTCATACCCTTCCTCTCGAGAGGCGTTGGTTGATTATTTCCTGTTTTTGTACTGAAGCTATACTGGAGACTTAGCGCTTTAAAACACTTCCAAAATGTGCAGAAGTGCAACAATAGCGCTGCCCTCAGCGCCGAGGTCACACCCAGGCTGCTTCCTGTTTTCTTCTTGGGGAGCCCGGGGCCCCCCTCCACGGGAGAACTCTCCTCGACGCCTGCCCCGGCGGGGGGGGGGCACGGAAATCACGGACAATGAATTCCCTCTCACCAACCGAAAATTGAAAAATCTTAAGGAAAAGATTCGGTCAGGATTCCCAAGCTTATTGTCTAAATAGTAACCTTTTCTTAAAAAAAAAATTAACCATTATCCTCTCTTTTTTTTTTTTTTTTTTCCCACTGAAATATCCAAAGATGTTCTGCAGGGAAGTGTATGTTAAAGGTACAGAAAGGAAGGAGACGCGCTGAAGAGATTTGAGAGGAGAGGGAGGAAGAAAGAGCACAATGGCACAATTACAGCCCTTCTGGACCGTTATTTCCACTTAGGGCCCTCTCCGCTCTGATTTAAGTATTAGTTGACCAACATAAAAGCTCCTCGCTTTGTTGTCTTTGTTGATTGATGCGGCAGAGCTACAAATCGGAACAAAAAATTCTGGGGAAAATGAATAGCTGGCAAGGTTGCTCCGAGAGACAGCGGTAGGGCCAAGGTACAGTAAAAAAATGGGGAAAAAAAAAAATCAGCATTAAATGTTTAATTTTCCTCAGTGGAGAGCTGAGTGTGTGTGTGTGTGGTCCTCAAACAGCTCAGCTGTAGTAAATACATTACGGGAGATTCCAACTGAAATACTTTTCTATATGAAGGAATGTAAGTACAAGGGTCGTGTTAATGCATTTATTTTAAATGGCTGTTGTGAAGAGGCAGAGATTTCAGCTGATGTAGACGAAGGCATCTACTCTATCAACATTTATAGATTTTGAACCGTTCTTGAATATGTCAAATCCATTCCCTTTGAGCTGTAAGAAACAAAATCTGTGTTTTTCTTCTCTGTTCGGTGGCTTTGGGGAGAACGTAAATGGGAAAAACTGCCTGAAACCTTGATTAGTGTCAATAAATGAGGAGGTGTTGTATCAAAACCTTCTTTGGCACATCCTGAGGATGTAAGGTGTTAGCCTGAGCCCACTGCTGTGGGGACAGCAAAGCCTGCAGATGCCGATGGCAGTGACAGAGGACAAGCAGGTGACTTCACACATATAAAAGTGGTTTTGGGCTGAAGCCTGAATGTGTGTGAGTTCCCAACATAGCTGCCTTGAGAGGGATCTGGAGTATTTCTCGGTGTCTTTTTTTCCTATAATTAGCAAAGCACTATAGTTGGCATTCCTTATGTTTGGCCACCTGTGTGCTCACTAGTAGGGAAGATCACCCGAAAGCCATGTGAAACCACCTCTCTCCCTCTCAGCTCTGAGATCTTACTGCTTCTGAGTTGGCAAACTGAGATTGTTCTGTACAGGTAAGCACTAACTTCAATTCTAAAGGACTGATTCTTTTGGACACAACATTAAATTCTTTCCGAAATAATTCTTCAGTCAATAACTCTTAAGAATCCAGTCGGATTGTTCCTTCTGCTGTCCCTTTAATCTCTTCAGATTTGGCATAAATATAGTGTGCTTTGGGGAGGGGCCTATTTACGTTTCTCTAGTCTTTTTTTTATTTTTGCCCCCTGTCTATAGGGCGATTTGACACGGGAATAAGCTAAGCAAGTGAAAATACCTTTTTTTTTTTTTTTTCATTTTTTTTTAAAGTAGCTAAATTGCTTAGCTTATTGGTTTGTAAACTGTAATCTCTGGGACAGAAATAGCTCTGCTGTGAAGAACTAAAGTTTCATATCGCTGCACACCTGACTGTTGTGTTTTGAGTAATCTGCCAAATATCAGCCCAGTTTCAGGGCCCCGCTGCCAGTTGCCTGGACTGGGATGAAATCCCCGCATCCCAGTTAGTGCGGGACGTGTCCTACCCCGTCACCATCCCGGGTGTCACACAAGTCCTGGACTCCCTGAATCTTCTTACAGCGTGTTCTCCACGGTGTTTGGAGAGAGTTTTTCCAGAGAAAAAGGCTGTTTTTCTAGTCATACTGTTCGAGTCAACAGCTTGTGGACTCGAGAAGGTACTTTGGAGGCAAGAACCTGTGATAATTAGTCACTGCTTGCCTGTCTAACAAAGAATTAAACTCTTAGCAAATGATGCTGCTGCTGAATTGGGAAGAGCATGAGGGATAATTTATCTGTGGGGCACTCAAGCCTGCTGGTGGCTTTCTTGACGCTCGATACACCATGGAATTTGACTTAGTTAATTATTTTGCCTCGGGAGGCACTTTATTTTGGTCTCAGTGAATTCACTCCTGTGAGTCCGCTGAGGAAAAACTGCATCGAGGTGCAGTTCAGCCTACAAATGACATTGCTTTTATGAGGGCAGAGATGTGCCACCTTGGTTCCAGGAGGGTTCCTGCCCTCTTCTGCTGCTCTTGGTGGGAAGTGGCTCCTCTCCTTGACCTCCTTTCCTCACCACTTGGGTGTCCTGCAGTGGAACACCCTCTGGCTACCAACGGCATTAAAAACTTCTTCCCCTTCCCGTTGCTCATCCCCTCGAGGCCTCTGTGCCGTAGCAGGTGATATTATTCATCGTGACGCTGCCTTTGGAGGGAAGCATCTGGCTTCTTCGTCAGGGTTTCTACCTGTGATTGTTGAAGAGCAGATACCACTGCATCTAAGGTAACTCAGAGACTGAATACTAAAAATATTAGTAAGTCAGGGAGGTAGAGGTTATGTTTTCTCCAGAGATGGCTGGAGGAAACCCAACTCTCGTTCTGCCTGTGAAGATGTGAGAGCCGATGGCTTCTCTGCGTGCGTAGCTGAACGCAGTGCAGCTGGACTCCTGCAGAACTTCCCGTTTGGAATAAAGGCTCTTCCAGGCTGTGAAGCAGAGCACCCTCCCAGATGTGGACTCAGTGACAGGCTTTAAAAACAGAATTACAGCAAGTAAAGCTAGTCTGGATGATGATGGTGTTCGCGCAGGACTTGATCAGAGTTGGAGCTGCTGCTCTGCTGCAGAGTTAGTGCGAATCCGGGAAAGCATCCATGAGACCTTCCCCTCTTCCCACTCGATTTCTGTAATTTCCTGTGGGCGCCTGGAAATAGGGCTAAAAAACAACCAAAAAAAAGATTCCAAGTGGAAGCATCTTGCTCGTGGTTCTGCAAAATACTTTATGGCAGATGATCATCCGGAGACAGGAGCGGCCGTGGTGGGAGCCGCGGCCAACGGAGCCTTGGAGACACTTCAGCTTAATGGTTAAACGCTGCACTTAGTTTGTTTACCGGAGTATCCCGGTGTTTATATATAGCTTAAGAATATCTCAGAGTTTGCTGCTCAGCTGCTGCCTACTGGAAAGGAACTGAAATACTTAAAGCTGGAATAATCCAGTTCTAAAATGAATCTAGATTTTATAGAAACGTGTCGGGGCTTGGGCGCCGTTGCGTGTGCTGAGGTGTAGCTTGACCTGTAACCCGTGGTCCGTTTCTGCTGAGCAGTGGTGCTAATGACCTTGCAAGTTAAGAACATGCTGATGATTTTAAGACTTTTCAGCTTAAAAAAATATATAAATAGATTATTTCAGAAAAATATGAAGTACTGTCCTTTAGTATGCTTAGGAATTGATTTTGAAGCTAAAGCTTCCCATGCTGAGTTGTGTCCACGTAGGAACTTGGACAGGTATAACCGGGTTTCAGGCTGTTTGGTTGAACAGCTGTTCAGCTGCGGGTGCAGCCTGGTACAGAAATGGCATTGATGATGAACAGTGCTGATAGGAATGACATTAAAGCCTTCCAGGATCTGAAGGGAGCTCCAGGAGAGCAGGAGAGGGACTCTTGGTCAGGAAGTGGAGTGACAGGACAAGGGGGAATGGTTTTAAACTAGAAGAAGGGAGACTGAGATTGGATATTAGGAAGAACTTTGCTGTGAGGGTGGTGAGGCACTGGAACAGGCTGCCCAGAGAAGCTGTGGCTGCCCCATCCCTGGAGGGGTTCAAGGCCAGGCTGGATGGGGCTTGGAGCAACCTGGTGTGGTGGGAGGTGTCCCTGCCCAGGGCAGGGGGGTTGGAACTGGGTGATCTTGAAGGTCCCTTCCAACTCTAACGATTCTGATTCTATGATAAAGTCATTAACACTGACTTTATGGTTGAAGCAGAGCACGATGATTGATGGGTGTTGAGTGCCGGTGTGATGCTACGGCTTATTTTCTCATATGCTCGTAGTTTTACCCATCAATTAAAAGTCTGTCCCGACTTTAGCTGCTCTTGACCAGCCATGCAGGCTTCCTATTGAACAGCAGTGTCATTTTCTTTAGCATGGATTATTCTCTGTGTTGAAGTTACACTTTACAGGCAGTTGCGTGCGGCACAGCACAGGACAGAAGCTCCCCGCTCAGAAAATTAGAGATACGTCAACTTCTCTGTTGGGAATCTTTCTCTTCTGTTAAAACTAGCATGTGAGACAGCTGAAACAGTGGCAGATGCCTTAGACATTTGAGTCCGTTGTTTTGGTTGTGTTACCTTTGTGTAGATTCTAGGGGAGGGGGGGGGAAGAGGGAAAACATTTTAAAAAGGATTTGACACTCAGAACTGAAAGTGGGGCTATCTTTCACAAAGGCGTAGTATTCCAATCAAATGTATTAAAATCATAATTGAATTCCAAAGACTACAAAGACATGTGATTGTCATGCATGCTGAAGTGATTACAGTTTTTAATGCTTGATTATTTTTTTAAAAATTGGACATTAATGTTCATGACTTCTGTTTTATGCCTGCTGTGCATTAAACAATATTAAATAGTCTTGGCCGCTGAAATAGGAAGATGATGGTAAAGTGGTCTCTTACAATATTCACGTGTGGGTTATGGTGCCTTTGTGGTTGAACAGAACGTAGGTTTAAGGAAAGGAAAGGAATGACCTTCACAGTTTGCTTGTGTATAACTGAAAATATTAATTAAACCTCGAGGTCACCACTGGGCTCTTACCAATTAGGATGCATTTTGATTTGGAGATGATGCAGTTGGTTTATACTTGTGGGTTTATTCTGAAATGAACTTTGTGGGAAGCTCAGAGGGGCAACTTGAAAGGAAAAAAGAGTAGATGGAGAATTAACCATGATACACTTCTTGAGCAGTGAGGTTTCGTGGTTCTCAAACACTGGTGTAAGCTGCTGGTCCAAGGGTGATTATCTTATTAGTGTAAGTTACTTGGAACCAAAACCTCTTGCTCTTTCCACCTATGAAGTGCCATGTTTGATAGATGGAAAAATGCCTTCTGTCTGTCTTTTAGAGCACGTCCTGCTGAACGACAACGAGTCAGTAGCTGGACCAAACAAAGGGGTTTTCCTGGAGGTCTACAACTTACCAGACACACTGACCTTTCTTCCCCTGTTTTTTAACCATTTTTCAATGAACACACTGCTGTATTGTCTCTCAGGCTTCAATAAAAAGCTTAAAATAGGTTTTTCTCCCCACTTCTTTTCCTTCTTCCCTCAATTTTCATTTTGGGAGCAGCAGTCTGACTTGGGTATTTCTTTTATGTGCTAGAAGTGGTTTGGGTTTTTTAGATAATGTAATGGGTTGTGCCAGAACAAGGATGCTTTTAGGATAGTTCGGTCTTTACTGCCCCTTCTCACTGTGTGGGTGCTTTTGAATTGAAAACATTGGGGGGAAAAAAAACCCACGAAACAACCCAAAAAACTCTACCCAAAAATCATATAAAACCTGCTATTTCAGTTGTAGCCTAGGATTTAAAATTTTCGTCTTTAATTAAAACAAAACCCGCCTTAGATGTTCATGTGCAAAGGTGCTTGTATGATATTGATTGATATCAATTGTATGTACGGATGCTCAGCTCCAAGGTAAACCTTTAAGGCACCGCCGCAGTCTTTGCTCTCTGTTGCCATCTTGGGGTGAAGATTGAAGAGGTTTCTGGGTGGGTGAGAAGAGCGGCACAAAAAAAATGTATTAATTACAGTATTTTAAAGTGCAGTGGGTGGTTCTGTCGACAGTTGCTTCCCTATGCAAAATATACTTCATGTAATTCTGCTTTTTGTGGTAATTCAGGAATTGAAATAACTTAGGTCTTGCAAAATTTATTGGATGGTGTACTAAAGCAAGTGTCTATTTGGAAGCCTTGCTAAAAGCAACATAAATATATATATATATAGGTTTGGGGAATTATTGTTTTGGTTTTTCAAGAGGAGAAAGTGATACTGAAACTTACTTTTCTTCCCTCTCGTTGGCAGGTTTTCTTCCCCAGTGGAGTGTGAGAAGTAGAGAGTGAAGATGAGTGAGCTGGAACAGTTACGGCAGGAGGCAGAGCAGCTGCGAAATCAAATCAGAGTAAGAATTGCTAATTGCTTGTTTCTCATTATAAAGTTCCTCCTTTAAAAGAATAAAGATTCCATCTAGTACTTGCAGAGTGGTAGGGAGCTTAAAATATTTTCAGGATATTTGTTTAAAAACTGGAAAAAAATAAGCCATTTGTGTAATGAATTCATAATACTTCTCCAGCAAAATGTTTTATTTCCTGTTGAAGTTTGCTGTGTTTTGTTACTAGGGGTGTATGTGTCTCTCCAAATTTTTTTTTGCTTGGATTAAAAAAAACCAGCAAAATTCTAGGATGTGGGCACAACGAGTTGGGATTAGGGGTATTAGAAAAGCTTGGGTCTGGGTTAAAAGTCAGCACTGCGCTGCCGCTCTTGATAAACATGCAGATCAAAGCACCGAGTGCTTCTGGTGTGGATGCCATTTCTTTCTTTATTTATTTTTAATTACTCAGTGCAGATAAACCAAGTATGAGCTGTCATGCCCAAAGCCAGTTTACCAAGAATCTGTTGCAACACGCCTGCGTGTTTCAGGGCTGCAGTTTGCAGTAGAGAGTCAAGTACAAAGTATAATAAAGATCTTCAGAACCTGTTTATTTTTCATCAGAATTTCCTTTTCCTAAACACAAAGTGCTCATAAATCTGATTTATATGGAAATGTCTTATTTGCAAAGATTCCTATGAGCTAAGACTATGGGCTTCTTAGAATATGTTGCGTGCACAATGACTGGTTTCTATGTGTGGCATCTGCTGGCAGCAGTTCATAGAATTACAGACTGGTTTTGCTTGGAAGGGACCTTAAAGCCCATCCAGTGTCACTCCCTGCCCTGGGCAGGGACACCTCCCACCACACCAGGTTGCTCCAAGCCCCATCCAGCCTGGCCTTGAACCCCTCCAGGGATGGGGCAGCCACAGCTTCTCTGGGCAACCTGGGCCAGGGTCTCACCACCCTCACAGCAATGAATTTCACAGAATCACAGAATTTTGATGGTTGGAAGGGACCTCTGAGGTAGAGTCCAACCATATACGCACCAAAAAAACCCCAAAACAACCACACACACAAAAACAAGCCCCACGAAACAAATCACCCAACCCAACAATCTTGACCACTAGAGCATGCCCTGAAGTGCCACATGTGCAGGTTTCTTAAATACCTCTGGAGATGGCGACTCCACCACCTCCCTGGGCAGGCTGTTCCAGTGCCTGACCACCCTCTCAGTGAAATCATTCTTCCTAATATCTAATCTGACCCGTTCCTCTGGTCCTGTCATGATTCCCTTGGGAGAAGAGGCCAGCACCCACCTCTCTACACCCTCCTTTCGCGTAGCCGTAGAGGGCAAGGAGGTCTCCCCTCAGCCTCCTCTTCTCCCAACTAAAGACTTACACAGATTCAGAGTTACTCACATTTTGGGGAAGGTCCACATCCATCCACATCCAGGATCAGTGAGCGATGAACAATAACGAGATGGGTTTATGGTTAAAAACTGAAATCCTAAGCGTGTGCGCTAGGAAATGCGAGGGGCTGCACCCGGAGTGAGCGGATGGATTTTTCTTACAAATACTGCCTTGTCCGCTGCACCAACTGAGGAAAACCTACAGTTACACGGAGGAGCTTTTTCGTGCTGTGACACTAATGATTCTGTTCTGATGGAGCGTGTGTAGAAATGACAGTTAAAACGTGAGAATGAAAATAGCCCGTTGAAACTTGGCTTTTCCTGCACCTTTGCCAATCCTATGGCAAGTATCACCCTCAAGTAGGGGTGTTGCTAATAGCAATTTCTTGAAGAAAAATGGCTTTGTTTCCTTCAGCCTGCGTTCAGAATTCGTTTTATGTTGGACATCCTCAAGTATTTCAGTTAAACTAAACAATTAAAGTTGTTTAAAATCCGGTGTGTTTCTTCCGGTGGCTGAACCAAGTCCTGAGCGCTAGAGGATTTGCTCCTCTGGTATTTTAAACCCCTCCTGATTCCAGACGTCAACATTTTATAAATATTTCTAGAGTTCAGACATTTTAAAAATAAGTTGCGATGTCTTAATCCACTCTCAGGCTTGCGTTCTGGGAGGAAGGCTATAAAGGGCGGTCAAAATAAACAACGCACTGAGAAATTGTTCAAGTTGTAATGTCAAGTAACTCTCAAGCCAGAGCTTGAAAACCTTTTAAGATCCTGGTTTGAAGGCGTTGATGCCGTTCCAAAATGTGTGAGTAAATGTTTCCGTTGCTCCTCTCGCAGAGGACGTGGCCGTTTGTGTAGGGATCGAACGCTTTCTTGGGGTGGAGGGAGGTGGGAATTAGAGGTGGAGGGGAAATCACAGGGAGTTAGAGAGGGGCTGATGGTCCATCCTTCCATCCTGCTGCCCGGGAGCTTTATCTGTAACTTGTGCTGTGGAAGCTCCTGTCGTGTTTCAAGCCAGTTACTTAAAAAGTGCTTCTCAGAAGTGGGTGCTCACGGTGCCTATTTCTGCGTCTATCGAAGGCAGGAGTCTGAGCCGGGGGGAGTGTGGTTCAATTGCAATTTCAACCAAAACCAGGCCTTTGCACAACAGCAGTGGGGTAAACTGGGCTGAGTGGGGCCGAGCTGGGTCTCTGGGCTGTTCCCTGGTCGTAGAAACCCAAAGAAAGTCTGCTTTCTAGGTAGGGTAGAGTAATACGCAGAAAGTCAGCCATATGCCCCTAGAATCAGAAGTAATTAAAAAAAAAAAGATGGAATAACTGTATGGAGACCTGGGCACCATCCATTCCGTGAAATGAATGTTATGTGACTTCTTTTAATTTCTTCTTCATTTTAAATGAAGTTCAGCAGCGGCTTAAGCTTTGCTGAGGCTGCTGTCTGTCCTGTGCGCCAGATCCTGCCCGTTACTCTTCATCCTCCCCACCACCATCGTCACACCCGCCACGCCGAGGCCCTCCCCTGGCCCCTGGGTTTGCTAATCCCCTATAACGTGTGGTTGCTTTTCCAGGTGGATCAGTTCTTCGGCCCTTCACGCCCAAGCGGGGAAGGAGAGCGGGGCAGAGGGTAGGCGCTGGGACGCGGGGGCGGCTCCACATGCCTCGGAATCACACCGTCCTGTGATTCTGCCCCTCCTGAAGTCCCTCTCCCTCCCCTACCCCCAGTTTCTGTGCCGATTCTTTACATTCCTTGGACGCTAAAACACATGAGGGTGACAGAGGGCACTCTGGCATGTGAGATCCTTGTGGCTTTTTGAGTGTGGTGAAGTTTAGCTTTAGAGTTACTTTTCTTTAGACGCTTTCTCTCAACGGATGCTCAGCGTTGCCTTTTACATTCAGACTGTTCCATTCTTTTTGTTTCAGGATGCAAGGAAAGCGTGTAGCGACACAACTCTTGCCCAGGTACGTTCCCCATCCTGTGTGTAGTCGGTTAATTGACACAGAAGAACCATAAAAAACCCTACGCTTTATGTCTGTGATATGTTCCTGTTTAGTAACTGAAAGAATAAAGTGAAAGAAGCCTTTGTAAACACGCTGTGTATTTATACAGTTATTTAAAACGAAACAAAACAGTCCCACCAAAAAAATCAAATAAATAAAGCGGCAAAACCCCCCTCCAACCAGTCCAAACCCCCCCCACCATCTTAATGGGTCCTGCTTCCCGTTTTCCTTTTAAATAGGCCGTGTGTTTATTGTGTTTAGTAAATTTAGAAAGACTTAAATGAGTGTCTTTTAGATGTATTTTGGAAACCAAAGTATTTTGCGTGTTTAAGTTCTGCCATGCTTTAAAAAGTAACAGCGTGATAAATATTGGAGTTTTTTTTTTTTTCCGTTGGCTTTAATTGAAAACTTTTCAGATTGGATGATCTGAAAGAACCTCAATATTGCAGAGTATTATTTTTTAAAAAGCTTTCTGAAGTTACAGGCGTGAAGAGTCTTATTGCATATTTTTTCCCTTTTTTCTAAATTTTATTATATTATTATTATTTATATTTTCATTAAAGCAGTTTAGTTTTTTCCTAAACTCTTGAATCTCTTTAATTTCTTCCTCTCCTCTCTTTTTCTTAAAGGGGGGAGGGGGGCACATCTGTCAATCTGGTTTTGGTAAATTTGGCTGAAACCACAACATCAGGTTTGCGTGGACCTAATCCTGGGCTGTAGACGAGGAGCCTCTTTTTTGTTGGCGATGTTGCACGCCAAGATAAATTATGTTCTATCAAAGTTCAAAAGTCTTCGGTTATCGTGTATCTTAAAAATAGTTCTCCCTATCTGAGGGGTTTGTTTTGTTTATTTTTAGATCACAACAAGTCTGGACTCAGTGGGTCGCATTCAGATGCGAACAAGGCGTACGCTTAGAGGTCACTTAGCCAAAATCTACGCTATGCACTGGGGATCTGACTCCAGGTTGGTACAAGCCATCCCTAAACCTGCGGATTAAGCCTTAGAAATCGGATTAATTCAGAATTAACAGCAGGTTTTGGGAGCTGCGCGGCGGCGGTGCCCTTGCAGGGGCATCACAGACCGGGGCTGTGGTGGGTTTAGTTATAGTTTGTCTTTTTAAAACCAGAGGGAGAACAGATTCCGCTCGACTGAAAGGAGAGGTACTTTGTACTTTGTCCTTACCACAGATGTTTTACCTTCTCCCTCTTTTAATTTGAACTGAATTCTTTGCTTCTGTTTAAGCAGAGGAGGCTGTATGTGCTGAGCCGTATATCTGGAACGATGGGCATTTAGATTTTCCAAGATGCTGAATAATTGTGTGACTGCTGCGACAACAGAGATTTAAAAACTTCACAGACAAAGTTTATTTCGTTTAAAAAGCGAGGATGCTTGTGTAGGTAGCGGGGAAAAGTTACTTAGCTTTTAGATCCATGTTCCATCACGCAGCTGATGTCCAGACTCTAGCAGTGCCCCGTGATCTGCTCGCTCTCACGCAGGCCAGAAAGAAACAGAGCTAGAAAACGCCCTCAAAATAAGATTTATTTTCCCCCAATTTTCTTGTTTGCCTTTAGCTGTATAGCTAAAATATTAGCACGAGAAAAATGAAAGCAGCTGTGGGGGGAGAGTTCAGAAGATGGATTTGCAGAAAGTTGTTGGGTTTTGTCCACTGTTAATCACGAGTCCCTGTGGGGACACAATTCTTTGGTCAGGCAATATATAGATTTTTGCAGAGACTTTCCAACAAATCTTCTCCCCCACCCCCGCAAAAGAAGAGGAAAATAAAAGAGAGCAGAGGGTAATAAAGAAATAATAAAACTTCTGAATGACAGGGAATGCATGTCTATTTTAAGGGTTTTTTCAGTTTGTTGTATGTTAACATATTTTATTTTGTGTTTGTATTTAGGCTACTAGTCAGCGCTTCTCAAGATGGAAAATTAATTATTTGGGATAGTTATACAACAAATAAGGTAGAGTTCTTTCTAATCCCTATCAACAATTTGTGCCTAATTTGTGTGCTTGGAGGGGGGGGCTTGGGTCTCTTTTTCTGTGGGTGCAAGGCAAAAATGAAGTCATCTTTATCTAATTCAGATACAATCTTTTTGGTTTTTCTTCTTTCCCCATTGGGTGATTACTCATGATACGTCCTAGGTTGGGTCTCGGGAGGAATAGTTCGACGTGATGTGTAATATTTTCATTCTGATGTGCTGGTGCAGTAGCTTGTAGCTATTGCTCCCTGCCCCAGTGGTGTTGCTTCTACAACTAATTCGGTTTTAAATTGTAGAAATACACGAGCTCAGAATTTCCAAGAGTGTTTTGCTCTGGAGGGCAAACAAAGGAGGAGAAAGAACAAAGCGAAAATTCAAGAAAAAAGCTGTTAAATGAGAAAAGCTTAGGTCAAGTGTGGAGCGGGGGTGGTTTGACCTGCTGTAAACTCTCCCATCTCCATGGTACAGCCACCCCTTTCCTAACCTGTAGTTTAGAGATGTAGATGAATTGGACAAAGAAATCTAAGCAGAATAAACAAATGTAGTAAATGTTTACGTTTAGAATAGCTTTGCTGTTAAATAACGTTGTACTGAAGTTCTGTATATCTGCCCCAGAGACTGCTGGTGGTTTTCACCCTGGGATGTATGGACGTGTGAATACGAAATGGGTGGTAATACCTTCTAAAATCAAAATACCATTACGATACACGATCTCCTTGGTGTGTTTGATCCACTGTCATCCATTAATTGCTGTGAATGATTAGTGGAAAAGGGACAGGTAAGGTGTTGAAGTGGTGCTGATGAGCTGTGTCTCCCCAAGATGCACGCCATTCCTCTGAGATCCTCCTGGGTGATGACCTGCGCCTACGCTCCCTCGGGGAACTACGTGGCCTGCGGTGGCTTGGACAACATCTGCTCCATCTACAACTTAAAAACCAGAGAGGGCAACGTGAGGGTGAGCCGAGAGCTGCCAGGACACACAGGTCAGCCATGCTCTTGCTTCATCTTCGGGGCTTTTTATTGCCCCAAGTGAAACAAACCCCACTTCAGAGTGTCTTGTGAGCTCTGAAATAGTCGTGTCGGTCGCAGGAGAATTTCAGTCACTGCTTTGGGATTTTCAAACTTCAGTTGGTTACTCCTGGGTCTGAAACTAACGTAATTGTTTTGATTGTAGGATACTTGTCCTGTTGCCGCTTTCTAGATGACAACCAAATTGTCACTAGCTCGGGAGACACCACTTGGTGAGTTCTTGAGCTCTGTTGGCCTTTCTTTTTTCTATTTCCTTTGTTGCTCGTTGCTTTTTCCCTCTTGATTACCTGAATTTGTATTTAAACCTTAAAAGTCTCCCATAAACACGTACGTCGTGTTAATGCCGTCGCTCTTCTCTGCAGCGCCCTGTGGGATATCGAAACTGGGCAGCAGACCACCACCTTCACTGGGCATACTGGCGACGTGATGAGCCTCTCCCTGAGTCCCGACATGAGGACTTTTGTGTCGGGCGCCTGCGATGCCTCCTCCAAGCTTTGGGATATTCGAGATGGGATGTGCCGGCAGTCGTTCACCGGGCACGTGTCGGATATTAACGCAGTTTGTGTGAGTATCTGTGTTTCCCTGGGGGAATAAAGGGGGAAGGACAGAAGCGATCGTTGCCTGAATTCAGCTTATCCTCTACTGGGTTACCTCGATGTAAAATCCCTTATTTTGTTAGGGTAGAGACTGTGGAGTTGTATGTAACAAAAACCATAACACATTCACAATCTAGCTTATAATATTTATAATTATTATTACCATTCTCTCTGATGCATTGAAGCGTTCTTGGAATAGTTTCAGCTCTGGTTTTGTTCAGGAACTGAAACCTTAGGGTTTGGGGTTTTTTTTAAGCAGCAAGGAGCGGAGGAGGGGAAACTTTTTGCAGCGTGGAAATGTGTTAAAAACTGAAAATTGTAGATGACCGCGATACGCCGAGAGGGAGCAAAACAGTTTAGCATCCTCAGCTCAAAGGATGTTTGTTAAACGAAAGTGTAGGACATATTTTCTGTTGAAAAGAAATTTCAGCGAAATATTCTGGAAGGCAAAGTTAAAATCAGTACTTCTCTTGAATATTCATCCCTGGAATCACTTGGTAATATTTATAAACTGGATTATATTTCCTCTCTGTCATAGTAACACTATGTTCTGATCTGCAAGATACAAGCGCTGATAAATAGGGAATGAAATCTAAGTCTGAGCTGCATCTGTTTTTGATAAACATGAAAAATTATTAAGGCTGAGAAAATACCAAAAGCATGACCAGCAGAAAAATGTGGTTCCTATACTTAGACCTGGATCCTGAGCTCTTTCCATTCCCGTTTCCATCGATATGGCTGTTGTGAGAATGACTGTCTGGGACTTGGCATGGATTTTTGGGAAACGGAATTGCTCCCTCGCCATCTCCTTGGGTGGCTGAGCCATCCTGGAGGGGACGGCGTGTCCGCAGCCCCCAGCTCTGCCAGGGCACTGTAACTGCCTTTTCCTTCCTTCTGTAGGAATCACCCCCGTTATTCCACATCCAGGATCCTTCTGGGTAAGACTCCAGCCATTCAGGTGTTACCAGTGTTGGGTGTCTGACATAGAAGGACATAGAACTGTTGGAAAGGGCCCAGCGGAGGGCCACCAAGATGATCCGAGGTCTGGAGGACCTCTGCTGTGAGGACAGGCTGAGGGAGCTGGGGCTGTTCAGCCTGGAGAAGAGAAGGCTCCGGGGAGACCTTGGAGCAGCCTTCCAGGATCTGAAGGGAGACCTGGAGAGGGACTCTTGGTCAGGGAGTGGAGTGATAGGACGAGGGGGAAGGGTTTTAAACTAGAAGAGGGGAGATTTAGATTGGATATTAGGAAGAACTTCTCTGTTGTGGGGTTGGTGAGTCCCTGGAAGAGGTTGCCCAGAGAAGCTGTGGCTGCCCCATCCCTGGAGGGGTTCAAGGCCAGGCTGGATGGGGCTTGGAGCAACCTGGTGTGGTGGGAGGTGTCCCTGCCCAGGGCAGGGGGGTTGGAACTCGATCTGTGAGGTCCCTTCCAACTCTAACCATTCTATGATCTGCAATTTTTAACATGCAGATGGCTTTATTTTTTTTAACATACGTTATTCTGCTGTTATGTGGTCACCCAGCAAAATAACCCCGTGGTGCTTTTCGAAGAATCCCAACCAATACGTCTTTCTGGTGTCAAACTCCAGCGTCTCTTCATTAAAACTTGCAGTTCTTCCCCAACGGACACGCGTTTGCCACCGGATCTGACGACGCCACTTGCCGGCTCTTCGACCTGCGGGCGGATCAGGAGTTGATGATGTACTCCCACGACAACATCATCTGCGGCATCACTTCCGTGGCCTTCTCCAAAAGCGGCCGCCTCTTGCTCGCGGGTTACGATGACTTCAA
Organism: Pedionomus torquatus; assembly: GCA_013398155.1. Taxonomy (NCBI): domain Eukaryota; kingdom Metazoa; phylum Chordata; class Aves; order Charadriiformes; family Pedionomidae; genus Pedionomus; species Pedionomus torquatus. Next base: position 4,852 of record VZRU01002741.1, on the reverse strand, counting down.
CTGCAACGTGTGGGACACTCTGAAAGGGGAGCGAGCCGGTGAGTGACGAGCTGGAGTTTGCCATTCGCAGGGATATTCCAAAATCTGTGCAAAATGCAGAGCGGAGCCGCTTCATTGCCCGTGGGATGGAATCTGCCTGCATCCTCCTCTTTTTTTTTTTTTTTTCTTTCCTTTTTCGGAGTGGTGGTGTCTTGTTTTATTGGGTTGGGTTGTATTTTCCAGTCGTTCCATTGCATTAACGGTTCCATCCGTGTGATGAGTGGGGTTTGAGCTGTTCAAGGCCAGGCTGGATGGGGCTNCCCTCTTTTTTTTTTTTTTTCTTTCCTTTTTCGGAGTGGTGGTGTCTTGTTTTATTGGGTTGGGTTGTATTTTCCAGTCGTTCCATTGCATTAACGGTTCCATCCGTGTGATGAGTGGGGTTTGAGCTGTTCAAGGCCAGGCTGGATGGGGCTTGGAGCCACCTGGTGTGGTGGGAGGTGTCCCTGCCCAGGGCAGGGGGGTTGGAACTGGATGATCTCTGAGGTCCCTTCCAACTCTAACCATTCTATGATTCTATGTCTGTCATTCTTCAGGCCTATTAGATCTTGCGTTTCGTGGTTTTTAGCAAATTTGAGGACTCGTCCGGGAGAGCAGAGCAACAGCTGATGGCCCCGACAGGGTGTGAATATTAACTTCCATCCCTTCTTCTTTTCCAGGTGTCCTTGCTGGCCATGACAACCGTGTCAGCTGTTTAGGTGTCACTGATGACGGCATGGCTGTAGCTACAGGGTCTTGGGACAGTTTTCTCAGAATCTGGAATTAACTGGGAGCCAAACACGTACAATTCTCCATTTGAGACCTGGAGAGATCAATGCTGCAGCCTATAGCTGTGAAATAACATTTCTACCTTGTATTTGCAGGTGAAGTTTTTCTATTCACTGATTATTACACAAAAAA
>VZRU01002737.1:0-32871 GCA_013398155.1 Pedionomus torquatus | reverse complement strand
GGCAGGAGAGGGCACAGCTCGGGTGTCTTTACTGCAGAGACTCGTCGGAGACCCCCCGTGCTCCCCCCAGCCCCAGGCAGGGGTGGACGGCAGCGGACACTGGGTGCTGCAGGTGCCCACAACAGGGAAGGGGGTCCCAGCTCGGCCAGGGGGACCTGCAAGGTCCCAGTTCTCCAGCCAGTGGTCCGGGAACACCGGGCTCAGAGTGTGCTGCTGCCTCTCAGTCCCACGCCTCGCACGAACTGCTCGAGGAGGCCACCGATGGCCCCCGAGGGGCTGGCGGGCACAGCCTTCAGGCCAATGGTCCGGCTGTAGCTGGCCAGAAAGGTGGAACGCACTTCTTCCAGCCGGGACTCGCGGTCACTTGGCGACACCAGCCTAGGAGAGAGCAAGGGGAGGTCAGCAACTGCAGGGAGGCTGGCAGCAGCGGGCACACGCTCTGCCCCCAGCACCAGCGGGGCCATGGTGCTCAGCTGGCTCCTGTGGCTGAGGCAGCACCAGCTCCAAAAGGCTCCAGCTCCAGCAGCTGGTGCTGCTGCCTCCTTGCCCAACCCAACCCTCTGCCGTGGACCCTCTCGCAGCCCCAGCCTCCTGCTGTCCCCTGAGTCTTCTCCTTCACCAAACCCCCCAGTTTCTCATGCCACCACACTGCTTACAAGGCCAGGGTTCCTACAGAAAGTGCTGCTTTCGCCACGTGGGCGCAAGCTGGCATCAGCCCCTGCACCAGCTCCCTGCCCTCCTCGTACAGCAGTCCCAGGTGGAGCCTGGCCACACGTGCTGTGCTTGGACAGTCGCTTCCAGCCTACTTTTGACCGTTCCTCACTTCCACGGGCCCCAGCCTCTCATTGTTTGTGGGAACACAGACACCTTTGGGGAAAGGGCGGGGGATGGACAAGAAGGGGCAGACAAGGTGACAAATGCCCCAAGGAGCGCTCCAGGCGAGGAAAGAGAAGAGCTGAGCAGCATTTTACTTTTGCTCCCCAGCACGGCTGCTCTCTGCAAGCAGGAGGGCTGTTTGCAGAGTAGGGCACGGTGTCCCCCAGGACCTGCTCTCCTCTCCAGCTGATCCACACACCTGGTTAGGGGCAGAGGGAAGAGAGCAGAGGGAAAGGCAGTATTTCCACCCAGGGAGCAGAAGAAAGCAAGACTAGGGTCCAGAGGCAGCTGTTCCAAGCGCTCTGGCCTGAATCAGTCCTCGCTGCGGTGCCTCTGCGCTGTGCCAGTGGTTCCCAGAGAGAATAAGATATTCCTCAAAGGTCACTCCAAGGGCACAGCGCGAACCTCCTCCATCAAAAATTCTCTTTAATCTCTCCAGCGCCTGGGCTGGCTATAAATTGGCACAGCTCATTTGAATGGAAGTGTTAACCACCCACAGCCAACAGCTTCGGTCCGGAAACAGCAGCAAGAGGATATGGTGGGAGGCCTATAAACAGCAAGCGATGCCGAGGCAGCCTACCAGGCCGCTGTTTACAGTGTCTGATAATAAAGAGAAGCCAGAGGGCGAAGGAAAAAAGGCAACGTATCTAAACACATTAACAAGATGCTTTTTTGGCAACCTAATTAGGACATGGAACTCGCAAACCTGCTAGCATTAAAAATCAGCGACATGAAAGCAGGAGTTACTTACACCCGAGCACAGTGATCTGAGATGTCACATGCAGAGGTAAGCGAGGGCGTGCAGCAGTTACGTCCCGCATCTTCTGCCTCCTGTGCCTCTTTACAAGACAGATTTTTGTATTTAAATGTGTAGGTTTCTTTCGCAGAGCGAGATGCTCCAAGTTGCATGGTCAAGCCACTAGCCACTGCTCGGTGCCGAGCCCTGCAGACCGGCTGCACCGTTTCGCTCTGAGCAGTTCAGCCAGGGAGGCAGGTCGCACTTGCTTGCCAAATCCATGGCACTCTGCCCCGCTACACTTCCTACAGCCTGCCCGCTCAGGGTGCAGGATGAGAGGAGGCTGTCAAAGCCCCAGCTCGAAGTAAGCCCTGACAAGCCCCACACAAGCACAAGAAGTAGGCTGTGAAAAGCGTACCTTCATCGAGCTGCTGCCAGCTGAGATGTAAAGTGGGAACTTAAACGGAATTTAATTTTCCAAAAGCTCATACTGTGCTGGGCTGCAAAAAAACTGGGATAAAACCACAAAGGGCTCCGGAGCAAACGGAGTGGATGTAGAGCAGAGCCTGAAGGCCCTGGGTCAAGCTCAACACAACATCCTTGGGAATTCTTCATCCTTTCCAAACAGTGCCTGGTCCCAGCACTTGCAGTTCAGTGGTCCCCAGCCCCTGAGCACCCCACAAAGCACTCAGCATCTGCTGTGCACCCAAGGGAGAAGCACCACTGCTGTTCCCTGCCTTTGAACTCTGCTGTCCTTAAGCAGCCAGACTCCAAACTGCATAAGCCTACAGTCTCAGCACAGACTAATTCAGAGCCCAAATTCAAATCACATTTCCCTACTGAAATCCCTGTTCTGATGTTAGATCCAACTCCAAGGGCAGCAACAACTTGCTGCTGATTAGAGCCACCAAGCACAGCAAAGCAGTCATTAATTCAGATGCCCATCCTTCAGTCCCTTCTGCTCCCTCACCCATCTCCAAACAACTGCAGGAGCAGCTTGGCACATCCTCATGAAAGGCCATGTCCGACATCTCTCGTGAATTTTTGATCTGCCAATTCCTGGCTCTTGTAGCTTCACCGTAACAAGATGGGGGCAGCTGCTCTGCTTGGCAGCACAGCACCCAGCCCCATAAGAAGGAGAGGCAGGGCAGCCAGCCCGTCTTGCAGGAGACATTGGTTTCCATGCCACTTGCCCTCTGCCTCCAAAGCATGTACTTGGATCTCGGCAAGGGACCGCAAGCGTTTGGCAGCACAACTCTAGCGCAGCTTAGCTAGTGGCAGCCCCTGATCTGCCATTTCAACTTCTTGATTGAGAGTTTGCAGCCTGAAGGCACAAGCCAAGGTTCTCCTCAACAGCAATTAAAGCACATCTCTTGTCTTTCAAGCTTCCACAGAGGGGGTTTTCTACATAGGGAGGAATATTTGCCTTCCAGCCATTTTACATGGCAGAATGCAGGGTATCTGCTGCTCTGCACCGTACAGATGTAGCACTTGCAAATGACGTTGTGTGCGGTCAGACAGGAATCGAGGTGAAAGAAGGAAAGCCCCTCTCTTACTGCAGCAAGGATCTGACCTCAGCAGGGAGAAAGAGATGAGCAAGATCCAAAAGCAAGAAAATCTGGGTTACCAGTCCTGTCCTGACAAGCTTGCATCCTCAAATGCACTCAATTATGCCCAAATTCAGTGTCTTCAGGGAAGACAGAAAAGCTTCTTCTTCCTACAAAAAGCAAAGTGCCCCCTCCCCGTCATTAGGCAGAGAAGACGCTGGTTTCTTTCTGAGTCCAGCATAAGCAAAAAGCACTCAATGACTGAATTTGTGGATGGAACGCATTCAAGAAGGGAAGACAGGACAGCTCATTACAGGCTCCCAGGCTTCTTCAAAAGCAATAAAGGTGATAAAGTTCCAGCCCTTGCCGCCAGCTAGGAGACCCAAGGAGAGATCCTGCGTTTGAGACACTTACAGGCAAGTGCTAGGGAACTCATCCGGGAAGCTGCAAGGGAGAGAGGCGTCTGCGCTCAGGATTGCCTGCTCCCGAATACTGCCACACCCTGTCACCATCTGCCAGCTGCCAAAGTCTGTGGAAACGGAAGATCCGGGCAGAGAATGGTCCGCCGATCTGGGGCAGAGAGAGAGGGAGACGGCGCGATCAGTCAGGTCATTCAGCCACATGCCTTTCGTTTACACTGGCACCAGGGACCTGCCAGGCTGGCTGCCAGAGGCGGCTGTGCCAGCAGCTTTGACACTCAGGGGACCAGGGTGCAACATGCAGCTCTGGCTGGGCCCCAGGCCAAGCCTCTCCTTTGAAAGCAAGGGGAAAGCCAAGCTGGCTGGGGCTGACCAAACAGCAGGAGTGCACCGGGAGCCAGACAGGACAGAGCTAGCAAGAAGCAGATGGCCATGCAGGACTGTGAAGCCTGTTAGCAAGATGCAATGGCACATCCTGCCCCAAATCCCTCACAGATGTGGACATCGTGCTGTACAAGGGACATCCCCCCGTTGCTTGTTGCAGCTGTTAGCACATCCCAGGGCAGTGGCAAGGCCTGATGGAGAATCAAGCTTGTGACTTGCTTAGCACTGAAGAAGACTTAGAGATCCTTGGTCTGGTAGCCGTTAGAAAGTAGATCACTCCTGAGGAATGAACACCAGAGCTGAATAAGCCAGTCACTGCTCAAGATGTCCCCAGGCCTCCCCCCCCAGCATCTGAAGGCCTTCTTGCTCTTCCGAGGAATGGATTGTGCCAGAAACCAGGTGGGAAAACATCTTTAGAATAGGAAAAACAGCCAAGGGAGTTTAATTGTTTGCTGTATGCAACCTCCCACCAGGAAGGGAGGAAGCATGAAGTACGGTAAGTGGATCTGAGGAGTCCCTCCAAAATCTCAGAGAAGAGGGCACAATCACTTGAGATGAACCTAGAGCTCTTGGTTTCTGGGGAGCAAGCAATTACTGAGCCCTGCTGCACAGCAGAGTGTACATAGCTGGAAGCACAGCCTGTGGCAGAGCTACTCAATTACACACTCCCAAGATCTTCTGGATAATTTATCTGAGATCTGCTGGGCAGATAGCAGTGCACCAGCTCCAGCTCTGCTGGGCCAGGTACTTGCACGCTGTCTTCACAGCTAAGAATAGCAGTGGCGCACTGCAGCTGCTCCCCAAGAGACCAGGAGAAAGACAGGATCTCCCACAGCAAGAAGGACCTCAGCAGGACTGGAAGGCAAGGGTGGGGGGAGATGCACATCAGGAAACCTATTTGCAATCTTGATCTAATTCCAAGCCTGCCGTTTAACTAGTCTGATCAATATGGCCAGGTTTGAGAAGTCGGAAACATGGTCCTGAGCCGGCCACACAAACAGAGAAGGAGAAGTCAAACAGCTCCTTGCGTGCCAGCTTCCCATCACGGCACTGATGTTCCCACAGCTGTGGTTTGGAGGTAACACCACTATTTGTAAGTTCAGGGTCTGGAAAGGCATCACAGCAGAAAATGGGAAGAGCAGAGCTTCATCTGCCATGTATAGCTCATTCTCTGGCTGCTCAATGAACTGAGGACTGAGGTTCAGGTGAAGTGCTGTAAGCGTTAAGTATTGGGAGAACCCCTTCTGGCAAAGAGCTGTTTTTCCTAGAGCTTGTAACACCATAGTCAGAATGAGGGCATTTCTTTGGAAGCAGAACTACAGCATATACTCTTAGAAAGACTTTTTGGAGATCAGACAGGGATAACCTTCCCCAGGATGCAAGGAATTTGTAAGGGAAAGGGAGCAGCTGTTCAGTGACATTCTACCCCTCTGCCTGCCTTTGGAAGATAAAGCCAAGGAAGTCAGCATGATGGAGGAGAGCTGGCACAGCGTTTGGGCTCAGGGTTTGGTGCCATGCTGGAAGCACAGTGGGAACAGTGCAGGAGGCAAGGGAGAAGCATAGAGGAGCACTGCTTGAGTGAAGAGGAAAGAGGAGGATGTCACCTCCCTTAGAGTACAGCACAGCCAGACAGGAAAAACAGGAGTGTCACAAGTGGTTACAAGAATTTGAGCTAAAGCAGTAAAGAGGTGTAGAGGCAATGGGCTCGGGCTGAAAGTAGACAGGGACAATTCTATCAGAGAAGTAATGAGTTGTTTATCAGAGGATAGGTTTGGGGACAGGCAGAAACAAAGCTTTTGAAGAGAGTAAATCTGGATGGCAGAGGAGGGCTTGGGCCATGCCAGGATCTCCAGGTGAAGGTGGAGAACTGTGCAGAGCTCTGAAGCTGTCACAAAAGGAGAGTAATATCAGAAGCCTGCCTAGGAGACTGTGCCCACATGGTAAGTGAAACAGTAAGACATGATCCAGGGCCAGTAAAAATGTCCTTTTGACCAGTAACAGCTACATTGGTCAGGTAAGTCTGTGCTAAAGAAGGTGAGCAGAAAACTGTTTCCCACTTTGGGTGTGTGGCATCAGCTTCCCGGTGCTGGTAACCTTCCATGGTTGTCAGCTAACATTAGAATGATCTTACACCACCTCTTAGAGGTGGATCAAGTCACCTCTTGAATCGTTTCTTGGACAGGCTGACAAGAGTGTACCTTCTGCAAGACTGACTCAGTGTCCCTCTAGCCCTCTAACCCTTCCTGAAGCCCCCAACCCTGTCAAGCAGCTGTGAAAACTTGGTCAAGTTACATCCAACCTAATAGCACAGGAGTCTAGGAGTTCAAGGCAGCCAATTCCGTGTCTCGCCTCCAGGCAGCAGAATAAACACTTGTTGATTAATTGAATAAACTGACTGATTCTGCAGTGAGTCCAGGTCATCTCTCTCCTGGCCGAGAGCTCTGAGCTTAGCCAGCAGAGCTAAAATACAGTGACACACTTTCCCCTCTATAACCAATGCCTTCTCAAGGGAGGCTCCTGAGGAAGTGTCACAACCAACAAGCACCTTGAACAGCCTCGAGAGACAGCAGGGCCAAGGCTGGGTGAGACAGGCAGAGAAGGCACGGCATGGGAAATCTTGCCTTTGCACTGCAAGGGCAGCAGAGCTTCTTAAAAGCTGAGCTTGGCTTGAGACCAAGACCAGATCTCTGGGGTGACTGTATCCCAGTGCAACCCAGTCAATGCTAGGGGTGAAAGTCTTCCTGCTATTTCTACCCTTGAAGGCTTCTTATAAAGTCTTACTGCAAAGGCCTAAATAAGGCTCCAGTGAGGCCCCCAGAGCAAGGTTGGGCTGCTGGGACATGAGGACCAGTCCCTCAAACCTGTAAGAAGAACTTGTTTGGAACACATTACAGCCATGCCAGAGGCTGGTGAGCTGTGAGGGCAGTGCAGAGACTCCTGGGAAGCAGCTGGACAGCAAAGCTGACACGGTTAGTGAAGATGAGATACAGCAAGTCTCCAAGTCACTGTCTCTGCCACAGACATCTAATGGCAGGCAGGAAGAGAACGAAAGTGAGCTTCACACACCCACCTATTCATGTCCACGAGTGGGAAGAAACTCCCTCAAAAGTGCAAGATTAACAAAATTAGATTAGCAAAACAGAGATGAGCTGCAAGCTGTTCCTTCACACAAGGGAGGACCTCTAGCAGGCCATAAACTGGCAACTCCTAGCCTGGAATGGTTCCTTTTAATTAGGTCAGTGCTTCCCATGCAACATGCTGCACAAGACAGTACTTCAGAGCACACGGACACTTGCCTCCAGGGAAGAGCCAACACCGGAGGCAAAGCAACAGTCAGGGATCCTTCCCTTTCTTAATATGTAACTGAGACGAGTGCCAGGTGCCAGCAGCGAGGCTCTGTCCCTGTTCACCTGCCATATTTCCACACACCTATGACTATTTGGGAAGCAGCTCACTTGCCAGCATATGCTCTGTGCCTCAAATTGAAGTGATAAGTAGGTACCATAAGCACAGGCAGGCTGTGGCAACCTGGAGGAAAGGGCAGCCCTTCCCACCTTTGCGTGGGAAATGTTGGCAAGGAGTACTTGACAGAGCGTGGTGCTGAGAGCCCTGGCTGAATCCCAAGCAGTTATCTACCGGCTGTGTTAGTGCCGTCACAGCCCGAGCAGCCAGTCCTCTGCAAGCACAACCATTTTTGATTGCAGCACAGTCAGGTGTCAGCCGGCAAGCCCATTCTGTGGCTCGTGCAATAATTCCAGAAAACATTCCTGTCAACTATTCCTGTCCTGCTGTGGTCACTATCCCAAGTTGTCACATCACAGATACATCTGTGTCACATCACAGATACAGCTTCCAAGCCAGGTGGCTCTAAAGAGCAAGACACATAGTGCATATAGTATATATACTATATACATATATTATCACTATGAAAAAAACACCCGAAGCCAAGGGACAGCAGCTTCTCTGTCCCTCTCTGCGCTCCCTCCAGACCCCCGGCTGAACTGCCTGCAGCCCTTTCGCTAAGGGAGCTCTCGGTAGCTGTTGACTAAAGCAGATCCTTCACAATTTTAACTCCTGCAGATCTTGACTCTTCAGATCTCAGTACTTTGCGTTATGTTTAATTGACTTAGCAAAAGCACATTCAACCAAAGATTATCCAGCTGCTAATCCACATTAGTGCAATGTGCACACACGCTAAATCCCTGACACAGATCCAGGGTTTTTCTGCAGTGTCATGGGACACTTAAGACTACTAGCATAGTTTGCAAGCTGCTACCCACTCGCACACAGGGATTTCCAGTCAATGCATGCTGTCTGCCATGCTCAGAGCTCTCAGTTTGTACAATAAGAAGCACCTTGGCTCTACTGTGCAAATAATCTATGCAGTATCTTCATGCATGTCTGCCCTCAGCAGATGGGATCCAACCATCACATTGAGATGAGCCAGAAAGACTGCCATTGTACTGCTTTGCTTACTGAGAACCATCCCTAGGATTTACCGGTACCTCTAGATCAGAGCAGGACCCAGGAGATGTGCTGGTGAGGCGATGGAAGCAACAGACCTCTGACGTGGCCCGGCCAGGAGAGGGGCTTGGCTCCCACTGGCTCAGTTGGCATTTCCAGCTCTTTCCTTTAGGACAGCCAGTTCCTCTCCCAAGCCCTGCTCATCTCTCTCTGCTTTCCCTTTCCCTCCAGAGCTCCCCTGCCTGTCGGCACACCTGAAGGGTACCTGCTGGCATTTTACAAGCAACCATCCTTCCTCAACTGCTGCTGCAGTGGTTAAGTGTTTTGTTGCTATGGCCACACAACCAGAGGATTAGGAAGTCAAGTACAGTAGTTTCTTCATCTTAAGAGCCCTGGCTGTTAACCTGCCAGCAGCACTGTGCAGATAAAGGTATTTTTGGTATCATGATCAGTCTCTGTGCTCCAGCCTTTCTGTTCAAGTCCCATCTTTTTTTCAGAGGGTGAAAGGAGAGAATTTATGCCTTCCTTCCATCACAGAGAGTCCTTCCATACTGCTGTCTCCACCCAAGATGGGATTCCTCCCTTCCTTCAGGAAAATGGTGGCTGAAGGTACCATATCCATGGATACCTGCTTGGAGCTCACCAGGCAAATTCAGACTAACATAGACCAAGCAGGGAGACCAAAGTCAAGTGGAACAATACAAACCCACTCTCTGGAGAGAAAATGCACCACGTTCAGACACCAGAAAGTGCAAGCCATGTCAGCATTTGACAAGGCAACGTGTTGCTAAAGACCTTCGCTAGCAGAGCTGTTCGCAGTGTTACCCCAGGGAAGACAGGTAGGGCACAGACCGCAGTCCAGCTGACCTGGCAATGGGCTGGGAGGCAAAGGTTGTGCCATAAGACTTGGTTTGAAAGAGAAACTCAGTTCAGCCGTTGCCTTGGCAATTCCACCCACTCCCCGCAGGGTCTCTAGGCTCATTTCCTCCAGCCTGTGCACTGAGAGGAACACAGGAAACCCAGGTGACACCAGAGATGGACAGCATATAGGTATACACATTCTCCATCCAGGAGGAGCACAGCAGGCTAACCAACTGTCTCTGCATGCAGCTGACTTCATTGCTTTGGCCTCACAAATGATTCCTTTATTCCGTCCTCTTGGTTTCAGGTTGTGCAAGGGGTTGTCTCTCCTATCTCCTATTCCTCACCTCATGCGCTTTTTTCCACAGCCCAGTCCTTTACACTGCCTTGTTCACAAAAGTTAGGAGGGACTGGGAGTGGACTGGTGGAACTTGGCTTCTACTGTGGCACAAAGCCTTTATAATCCTTGAACACAGTGATCATAAAGGTCAGAAAGAAATGTTTATAGTGGAATTCACAGAACATTTACCTCTTACAATGACAGAATACTGCAACTCCTTCTCAGGTTACTTACCGGGCATAGGGAAAACCCATCCCCAGGCACTCTGGCCTGGCAGTAACAAACTTCCTCACCATGCTTGCCTGCTGCCCTCGGGGTGCCAGTTCTGAACACCATTGGACACTAACCATCCAAAAGCTTATAGACGTCTTATCCAGACACAGCCAAAGGAAAGATAATTGCTGGCTTTACCAACTCTGATCCCCTGGAATGCAAATCCCAAGGGATAATGTGCTCAGCCCCTTCCTGTGGTGCTACTCTCTACTCCGTCTCTCTCCTTTGCTCTAGCAGAGGAGAGTCTGGCTGAAGCATTACAAGCAGCTTCTTCCCCAGCACAGCTGCAAGTCTGCTGCCAGTCCAGCACCCAACAGCCTGTCAGGCTCAGGAATGGCATGAGTCCACACACAGGAACGGTGCTATTACAGTCATGAACAAAAGCAGCCCCCAAGACAAGCTGCTTTTTCTCCAGTATTTTGTCCTCCTCTTGGGAGAATTGTTTCACATTGCAGAGAGAACGCAGAGGTGGGCTCCAGCAACAATTCAAAAACATCCTATTGATCTCTTTCCCTAGGGGAGAACAGTTCACCTCTTTTATGAAAGCTGTCAGGCAGTGATTCTTCTCTGGAATCAAGAAACTCGGTAAGAAAGCCTTAAAATTTTCAACGCTTTACTTGTTTGTTGTTTTATTTTCCATGTGATGAGAGAGAACTAAAATTTGGCTGGTGGCTGTTTCTGAAGAGAATCACTAGAAAAAGCCTCATTGGAAAACCTGTGGAGACTACACAAGCATTTGATGCTGTTAACAGCAACCTCTTATCTAAGAGCTTCTTTATCCCCTGTTGGCCTAAGCACATGGTGTTTGCTCCACAGGCTCTGTTCTTTCTTCCCTAGCCTAGCTCACAGCCCTGCTTTGCCCTGCCACAGCATCAGACTCCAGAAGGGTGCCAGAATATCCTTTGTTATGGCATGAGATTAAGCTCAGGTCCAGGGTCCCCCTTCCCCGGTTGCACAGTGGGAATACACAGCCTTCCACGTGAAATCCTTTGCCCCAGCACAGTACTCGCAGCTTCAGCACCCAGAGTTTTTTCCACCCTGCAGCATCAGGAAGGTCAGCGGGTGGAAATGGGGACAGGAGAGATGAAGAGTGAGGTCTGCTTGGCTTGAAAGGCTTCCTCCCACACGCAACACAGCCATTTCAAACCCCTGCAGGTGCACTTGACAGAGAAAGTGCTGTGAGTTCTAAGCACGTGGAACGCAGAGATGCCAGAGCTCGTGGAGGTGATGCATGCACTGAGGACAGGCAGAACAGATACCTAGCTGTTATTGGCACAGTTCCTCACTCTTTTAAATGGGCCGAGGTAGGAGTTCCTGTGTTTAACGGCCAGCATTTCACACAAGGTCAGGCTAGAGAGGAACAGGCCTCCTGAGGCCTGTCTGTAGATACAAACCCATGTGTTCCAGCATTCTCAGAGCCGCACAAGCGCAGCCCTGCACTCCCTTTACCAGACGCTCACTTTGCTGAGAAATGGTCTACTCTGCCCCATCTCACCTGGATCTGGGCACTTCCAGCGGGCTGCTTCCAATCCTCAGGAAGTTATCAGAATGAGTCGATGAGGAGGAGCTGGAGGACTTGACTTCAACCATCCCTGTGGAAGTCAGCCTGTCTTCAGGCTGTTGTGCCCTGCTCCAGAGCACAGCTTGTGGTGATGATGCACAACTCTTCCTCCTGTGGGAAAGAGGACTTGGGTGAGAAAACTGGCTTTCTCCAGGCACTGCAACTTGGAAGCCTTTCCACAACAGGCTGGATTTTACCCCAGCAGCTACAAGCTCTTGTTCCCACTGAACCTGCCCCCCTCCCTTCCAAGCAACCATGAGTCACGAGCGGTACACAGAGCTCAACCCATCTTAGCCCATTCTTTTATAGACCACCATCCACGTGACCTGGAAATCAGAGACAGGAGAATGCATCAGCCCACACACACACAGCGATTGCTTTGTTTAGTCTAGCTTTAAAAGTGCCTCAAGCAAGGGGCCTCCCAGCAGGGAAAGACCATTTCAATCTGCTCTGAACTCTTACAGAGGATCAGCTGAGCAGCTCAACCCAGGTGGGTGTTTGTGCACACTGACGAGGGTGACAGGGACATACCACCAATGTTATTTTCCCTTTTAGTGATTCTCTTCAGGCACCACTGACCACACTTCTGACCATGTGCTCAGAGCTGACAATCACTCCAGATGTAGGTGCATTTCAGTCCCCTCTCTGTGCTGACAGCCCAGAACTGCTCTTGGCTTCTTTTCAGGCCAGCACATTGAGACTTGGATGTGATTCACTGTCAATTGCTGCATCAGGCCTAAGCTCACAATACCATCCAGCTCCATGCCAAACCAGCACACCGGTACTTGCTACTAATTCACATCACTGCTGCTCCATGCTCAGACTCTTTTTCTTGTATCTTCCCCCCACCCCCGGAAGAGCATCAAGAATTTTTTCCCCTCAAAAACCATACTGAATTGGACAAAGACCTCCCTCTGTACACCAGTGAAAAGTCTAAAGCAAACAAACTCAAGGAGAAAAGATGCTGTTCTTCCTGGAATCTGGAAGGGCACCTCAGCTTTGACTGAGATCTTGAGCACTGTCAGCAAGTGCAGCTAAAGACAGGCTCATTGTACAGTGGGAAGCATGATATCCTCTCTTCACTTCTTGAAGTGTGTCCACCCTCAAACATCACACCACAGCCTCTCTCAAGCATTATTCATCTCATGTTGGCAGCTCTGACAACATCTCCAAGCGCAGCCTGCAGAAACAGACTTGTACAGCTAAAAAACAAATGCCTCTCCCTGCAAGGAGACTTCAAAGCCACCTGTTTTCAGGACAACACAATGAAAGCGTGTCCCTTCCTCTCCCCCCTCATACTATGCACCCAGCCTGTAGCAAGCCCTACCTGTTCTCCAGACTACACAGCCACAACAGTCTGCGGCAAGACATCCATGTGCAATCCCCTAAGCACTCATGGCAAGGCTGACAACCTTCCCTTCCCCAAGCTCATGCTCGCAGCATGGGCCCAAACCATCACCGTGGTAGCAGCAGCCAACCCCAACACCATCTGATGTCTCCAACAGGAATGAAAGCAAACCAGAGTTACAAAACATGTGACAAAATCAAGCCCTGACACACACAAGTGCAGCAGATCTCTTCCAACATGCTCTGGCCACTTCATTACTTACGAAGATCACGTGTAGGTTTCGCATTGCAGGACCTAGCCCGTATGTCCTGAGCACTCAGAGCAACTTAAGTGCTTCTAGTTTATTACCCTGTAGCCAGGCAAGTGGAACGTTGTTCTCTACTTGCTGCAGTCACTTTACTGGATAGGCAAGTCCTGTGCGTTAAAGAGGACTCTGTGCTGCTCACTTGGCAAATGCAGTTTGGGGCTCCCCATCTCTGTTTTCTCTTCTCCTTCTTCAGCATTTTATAAATTGAATCACAATGTGCTTTAAAAGGCTGCTGCCACTAGCATGGCTGCAGGCTCAGTCCCAGAGGACTTCAACTGCCTCCAGCACAACCCAGATTTAATTTAAAATAATTGCAATATAAAATAGCATCTTCACATGTGCTGAGGGAGAGGAGAGAAAAATTAAACTGACAGGGGCAACCCTACAGAAAGGTTCTGAAATCCCTCAACAGTACCAGAAACCCCACAAGCAAGCACAACACTTGCACAGGGCAACAGAGCCACCAGAGACCCTCCCCAGTCCCCACTTCCAGACAGTCACCTGCACCCCCAGGCGAGTCCTGTGTGACCCTCTATCAAGAGGGAGCACCAACAATTTTCTGTTCTCCCCAAGAAGTATCTCTAAGCAGCCTTGCAGGCAGCAGCCCGCCTTCAGATCCTACACTTTGTGCTGCCAGAGGGACTGAAGTTTAGAGAGGACTCTTGGCCATCCAGCCCACCTTCCCCTAACTGCAGACACTCCCCTGTATAATCTCTTTCATAAACTGAGTAAGCTTCATTTTAGGGCAGCTAAACTTTGTCTCCGTTTTTCCCTGGGGAGGTAATTTTTCTGACAGCTTGGAACCATCTTTTAAAAGTAACGAAATCTTTTCTGGACAAAGTTTAACAGTGAAGCTGGTAAAAATGAAACAAAACTGCTTTACTCTCATGAGGGAAGAAAATTCAGAAGCATCCCCACAGAAGCCTGACAGTCATTAACGTGGGGTAGTTTCCAATTTTGGGTGCAGAAGTTCCGTAGCACAAGCTGTAGCAAAGCCTCTGACAACCAAATTCCTCCCTCCACCGTTAAGGAGCCCATGTCACAGACAGCAGATCTCAAGGATGAGGGACTAGAGAAATATCTTTTCTCCTGTGCCTGGCACCTGCCCATTTCATTCTGCAGCCTGCCGAGTGGTTATGTCCTCACCATGCTGCTTGAGCCTGTGCTCCTGCTGGCATCAGCTCCACTGCTTCGTAAGTGAAGCTCCCAGCTGCTCCAGGAGAACTTTCCATCCCCAGGGAGAAGTCACTGCTTAGACTTGTGGTGCTGCCTCGGTCTCTTTGCTCTAGAGAAAAGAAAACAGAACTACCTGAAGGCCAGCTTGGTCTCCCCTCACCCTCTCTCCCTTTAAGCAATACATTTCCCCTGTGCCCTGGGGCTGGGTTCTTGCAGGGTCCCAAGGGAAGCACACCCATTTGTAGTCACCTTGACGCTAGGAACCCAAGCCCTCAAATAATTAACCACAACCAGCACCCAAGGATGCTGACGCTAGGCAGCAGCACTCACTGAGCATGCAGATCTCTTCCAGGGTAAAGCCAAGTGGCAAACTCTTCCTCCTGGGGAAGGAAAAATAAAGTTACCTCAGCCACGCTTCAAGGCTGCATGGAAGCTGGTCATAGCCAGATCTCTGTAGCACACAGCAGATCAGAACAGTGGGGAATTAGATGTGTCAGGGCAGAGGGGAGGGGATGGGGACGGTGTGCACTCTCTTAACTGTCCTAGCACACACCCCCTATGCTTTGAGAGGGTGGCAACAGGCTGCTGGCACACACATGCTCACTGATAACCTGTAGGATGGGTTTTGCTTCTTTCTGCCCTTCCTGAGATAGGAAGGGGTTAATGTTTAGTGGTCTGTTAAACACCAGCCACCCCAATCCCCACAGCAGCTCCCCCCAGCAGCGCCTCGTGGAGCTTTGTGCGCAGCCTGCTTATGCCAGAGCACACATCTCTGAGCTCACCCGTGCTGAAGCAGCCACGGACAGTCATTAAGCAGAGAGTACATTTCAGCATGGACAGTTTTTCAGAGCACAACGTGGCACCTCACAAGCCTCGGCCCCATTTTGCAGCCTTCAGAGTGCAGAATAAATTAAAGAAAACTGGGCCAGGACACCAGGGCTTCCATCTCCCCAAAGGAACAGCACTAACAAGCTCCCTGGCTCTGCAGCCCATGCAGCAGCAGGCACAGGCTCCTTACCTCTGCGACTTCACAGCAGAGAACTCCTCAGAGGTGATGTGCTTCAGAAAATTGAAGCAGAAAAAGAAAATCTGAGCAAAGGGAGAGAGAAGAGCGGTTCAGGAATGAACCCAAGGCTCCATGCAGCCTCTTATCTTGGTGGGGAGATGCTGGAAGGAAGGAGATAGCAAGAAATCTGCAGCTACCAGCCTCCAATATGGCATAGACTATCACCATTCCATCCTGGGCCTTCTCTTACATGTTAAACTGACCCTCTGTTCCTGCCACAGGGAGGCCCAGAAAGGAAGTTGTATGACAAGTCTTCTTATCAACTCCTTGCACGCACGCCGCAAGCACGCAGCACGTACCTATGGCATCTGTGCTGAATGGAAAAGAGCTGCCTGCCAGCAGCTGCTTATACACCCAGATAAGCAGCAAACCCCTAACAGGGTTCGAGCCGTATGCTCCACCTTGGCACCACAGCTGTACACCTGGAAACATGCAGTACCTGCAGCATCTGTGGTCCCAAGCTCGTGCCCTGCCATGCACCAGTCTGCTCTGTGGCATTCACCCTACAAGCCTGCAGAGAGCTGAGCCCTGCTCATCCCGCTGCAGGGAGGGCTAGAGGCAGCCATCACCCCCTCTCCTGTTCCAGCTACCAACTACACCCTTGGCCAAGCAAGTACCACTGCAGAGCTGCCAGATGTGAACCAGCAGAGCTCTGGAGCAGGAATGAATAGGAGTGACTCTAGTACAGGGGTCCTAGATCCTTGAGAAATGGAAAATAGGCCAGGGTCCTGGCTCTGAGTTCTGTAGGGGAATGATGCTGTTCAGAGGCAGGGGATTAGTCTGAGGAGCAGGGGATTAGCAACGGGGTTAGACATACTCCCCACCTCTTGATCTCTGTCCAAAAGTGACACTGCAGTGAACTTCAACTACAGTCAGAGCAATCATTTCTTGCTATTAAATAGTGAAAGATTTGAATAGAATCAGTTCCACTAATCCTAACTGCCTCCCAGACCCATCTGTGTACCCACAGATACACCCTGCCAAAATACACACACTGGAACAAGCACCAGCTGCTCTATGAGCCCATGATGACATGCAAACCACATGCAGCTGCAGCACCCAGACAGGAGGGCTGACACTCAGGACAAGCACACGTGACTATACAGCTTTATTTTCAAGCTCCCTGGAGTCATATGCCTTAAGCATCCCTTCTCACCACTGAGTGGAATAGCAAGTCTTAGCACTCTTTCACCAGGGGCCTGAACACTAATGGCACAGCAGGGGAACTGGCAGGACTGACACCCTCCAACCAAACTGCAGCCTGAGAGAAAAGCGTTCCAACACCTTCTGCATCAGGAACTGACAGAGCAAGGCTCCCACCTCTTATTTCCAGCACCTGAACATTTTCAGAGCCCAGCCAGACCATTACCAGAAGCAGGCAGTGAATGGTGCTACTGTAAACAAGTACCCTGAAAACAAAAAGTAGTGCTCAGCCACTGCCCCAGACCAAACACTCACCTCTTCTCCTTTACTGAGTCGATCGGCTAACATGTGCCTGGAAAGAGAGCAAGGGAAGCTCAGTCACATGCTGGAAGCCAGAATCAGCAGAGCACAAGCTGTCAACAATGGCCACATGCCTGAGCCTCCAGGTAAAAGAAGGCATCCCCCTCACTTATCACAATTGGGGAGCTGCCCCAACATCATCCTTTGGTTGTGAGCAAACACCAAAGATGACCCCGTGAAGGCTTCTCACCTGCTGCACAGGGATGCATAGACAAGTAAAACTTAGCGTGCCTACCCAAAGAGAAACCAGTCATAGGCCACTGTCAGGTATAGGATTTCAGATGGCTCCAGGGATGTGTGGATCAGCCCATCCTGCAAAGGAAACGAGAACACCCTTCAGGCAGCAGCCCTGTGGATCAGGACTTGAGAATTCCTGACCTACTGAAAACCCTTGTGGTGATCCAGGATGCCCACCTGCCCGTGATACCATGTCTGATGGCAGGACAGCACCTGCGACTCCACATCGAAGCCAATCCACACCCTCTCTGACACCAAAACAGTCAAAAGGAACACTGCTCCACCACCACTTCCCGGTGATGTCGTCACTCACCCTCCAACCAGTCACCCCCAGCAACAGAACAGGTCAGCCAGGTACTCACAGCCCATAAGGAAAGGCGTAATAAGGAGATGAAGAGAGGAGTTCGATCCCAGCCGGATATACAGTGCACCAGGAGTCCGCTGTCATCTATTCCAGCCAGGGGTAGGAAGAAGGAAGAAAAAAAAAAAAAAGGATATTGCAACAAGAGCATTGACTTTTCTTTTGGCAAATCTGTAGAGACAAGCTACCCTCCATCCCCACAGTCCAGGCTCAAGAGCAGAGTTCAGCCACCAAGCCAGAACATTTTGTCTCGAATACGGCAGCCAACAAATTGCTCAGAGTGTCCTGGGTTGTCAGCAGCCCCAGGTGATGTGCTGTCCTGGTCCTGACAGCTGCTCAGGACACGAAGTCACTAGTTATGAACATCACTGCTACACATAACATACACTTACTCAGTTGCAACCCACTACACCACTATCTATTCCCACACCAGAGAGAAGCCTACTCCAACTGAACACTTTTTCAGTCTCGCCAATCTTCCTAGTGATACACACTGAGCAGAGGCACACACAGGGCACGACTCCTATGCTCTCCAGAAAATTCACAGTGCCTAAGGAGAACCTGTAGTTGCCTGTGCTGGCAGAGCCAGCCCCAGCTCCATCTATCCAACAGCATTAGGTACAAAGTAACAAGGTGCCAACATAAAGCAATACACCCCCTTCAAGGGGCTGGGGTGACTGTGACAACTGAGGGTTAAAGGGGCTCTTAAATAGCAGCTAAATGAGACCCTGGGTTGGGGGTGTAAAACACAGACGTGGAGTTAAATAACAGCATGAGTCAACAAGCAGAGGCACAAATGTTTCTTCCTTTCAGCTTTAAGCAGTAGAACTTCAGGTAAAGTGTTCAGATATCTCTCCTTTCTTGGAAGACAGGGTCTTCAAGGGATCAGCAAGTCCCTCTAATAAGAGGGGAGCTGGAGCCCTGAGACACTAGGACCATCATTCCGTTTTGAAGGGAGGGATGTGAAGCTCTTTTTATAAAGAGTGATGCTAATACCATCATCCGTTCTGGAGACAGCAACTGCCCCAGTTAGACTGCTGGGAGCAAGGACTTTGCCTTACCATCGCTATTGATGATGGAGATCAGCAGCTTCAGGTAGTTCTGTGTCTGTTGCACAAGGTCCCAGCTCTGCAGAAAGAGAAACATCAATGGTAAGGCTCTGCCTACAGCAAAAGGCTGCTCTGCAGTTCAGGGCCCACCACGCTCTTGGTTTCTCTATGCAGACCAGGAGCAAAGCAGAAATAACACTGCGGCCATTCCTCAGAGTGACAGACTCCCTCGGTGCTCTCATCAATCCTCCCATCCTCTACAAAAGCCACGCTGAGACAACAGACCAGGCAGGAAAAAAGAAAAGAAAATAACAAAAGGCTATCTCTCCTGTCTGCCTGGCTGACACAGAACCTGCTTGCCTGCATCCCCAAAGTTCCAAGCAGACCATGCTCAGAGGGACTAACTAACATGCTCCAGCAAACACCTGCTGAGTGCTGACCCAGTTCCACAGCTCCCCACATGCATGCACTTCACCAAGCAGCTCAGCAGCCGTGTTGCAGCTGCGTATGTGACACTGCAGCATGATGGGGTGAGCAGGCCAAGGTCAGTAGACCATTCCCACAACCCAGGCACTTTGCTCAAAACACTCTGATCCTCATACAATGGTCCCAGCAGGCGGCTCCTGGCTGCTCCAGACAGGCACTGGACTTCTGCAGTAATGCCCAAGTCTCAGCAGCATCACAGAAGGGCTCCAGGACCACAAGAGATGCAGGTGAAAACCGTCAGAACAAGCTCAAGCACGCCACTCTCAACCACTGTGTTGTGAGAAGGTGCAGGGAATTTCAGCAGTGTGACCAGAGCCAGAACTAGCTCAAGGAAAACAGGATAGCACTGGCAAGGAAAAGGACACATGTTTCACGGTGACAGTGTTAGCGGTATAAGTGAGGTCTGACTGCCAGCAACAGAACTCACACTGTGTGCTTGCATGTGTGCACGTAAGCACACTTAAGACTGCTGTCAGACAAAGAACATACTGCTCTGCCATGAGGCCTGCACAGCAACAAAAGAGTAGGGAAATGGGGAACACGCTCAGCTTGGGGCAGAAAAACCACGTACTTCCAAAGTCTCTTATCTGCCCAATTCAGCCCACTCTTGTGCTTATGCCAGAAGGAATCATCTAGTCATCCAGTCCAATCTCTCTATACTACAAACCAGAAAGTTTTGATCAGTTGCCCCAGATACAGCCTGAAACTTGCATTCCTGCCCAGAAAAGCACCTCAACTAGGGGTGACAGTTCATCACTCCTTTAGCGACATGTTCCAACAGATCATCCTCAATAACAAGCAAGGCTACTCTTCCATATCTGAAGGTCTGATTTCTGTCTGCAGACATTGCTTCCTGTGCAGTATTTTCCCCCACATTGAAGAGTGCTTTAGGAATAGTATTTTCTCCATGCAAATGTACTTACACATTAATCAAGTCAACCCTCCATCACCTTTGTGATTAGCTAAACGGACTAAGAACTTCAGCTTTAAGTGAAGCATCATCTCCAGTCGTCAGACCATTCCTGCATCTATTACACCTTCTTCTATTTTTAATACCCTTTTTTAAAATACTGGCTGCTCAGTATTCTAGAGAACAAGTTTCTAGCCATAAACAAGCTGTGGTCCCATTAGTTCTGCTTCAACTCTGCAAGCTACTTCTCCACGATTCTGCTTATGCTGACACTTAAACATTATTTACATCACTGACTGACAAACAGTGGCCCAGCACGGGGAGCTCTACTACTTCTGTGGTGCTTCCAGACACAGAGCACAGGAGCGTGACATGCTCCAGCACAGTCAATCATCACAAAACCTGTGTCCACTGATGTGTGAAATGGAGCATGCTTAACAGCAGCAGAAGGCGATGCTCCCTGGTATGAACAAAGGTAAACCTTGCAGCTTGGAAAAACACAGGAGTTCAATTATCATTTGCGATGCTGTCACAGTATGGTCAATTCTGATTTTCTGCTCTGCTCTTATATGAGAGGGACTCCGCACTAGTCACTTGGCTACTGCTCACATTAGGGGAGGCTGATTGCTCTCAAGTCTCTGCTCAGCCAAGGAAGTCTGCCCACTCTAGGCTTGTGCCTCATTCAGACTGGAAACAAGTAATGCTGCTTCCCATTTGCTGGGACATTCCTTGCCTCTGTTACCGACATATATCCCTAACGGATTGAAAGCTTTACGCAAGCTACAGAAAAAGAATTGACGTTAGAGTCAGGTGCCCTGGGACACACCAAAGCAGGAAGCTTTTGGGCAGAGGATTTCCACTATTCTGAACAATCAAGTCTGCAGCCCCAATCCCGCTGGGATTCTATGAAGTGAGCCAGATACTGCAACAGAAGCAATTCAGACTTCAGTTCTTCACATGAATGTAGGACCTCCCATGGACATGCCTGCTTTGCTTACCTGGTACTCACTCCAATCGATATTCAGAGACTGGGTCAGAGAGATTGGGATACTTAATGGAGCATCTACATAATCCTGAAAAAAACCCAAACACAATTTGTAAGAGAAAATCCATGGCTTGAAGGCAATGAGTTCCAGAAAACACAAATGCCAAACAGTCCGTATCTAGAAAAAAGCATCTCAAATTATCTTTGAATGCAGAAACCTGCAGTAGTAAGAATTAACATATAGCATCTTATAAGGACTAGTACAAAAGACAAGGTTTTCTGTGCTCCTAAGAGGCAAAGTCAGGGACAAAGCATGTTAGTTTCTGAATTACTGCAAGGCTGCTCCACTCAATCACCTCCCTCACCAAGAGACAGAATACAAAGACAGAAATGAGAACAGAGGCTATCAATAAGATATCAAATTCAGTAACAGGAGCAACCCATACCTCCTATGACAGGTTAAGCATCCTAGACTTCAGGATAACGATTAATTTATTTTACATACAAATTTTACAATGAATGAGTAATCTAGTACATTCACTATCTGCTTTGCTTGCCCTGTTCATTTCCTCCTTGTGATCAGAAATAGGCACAAGACATATACACCATGGCTTGGGAACTCTGAGGCAAGACTTAAGCCCAGTAAAGCCTGCAGCTCTCCATTTTGTAATATCCATGTACCTGTTTCCAGTTAAATATGAGACCTTCAGCTGTATAATCCCGGTCTTTGTACTCCTTAAAAAATTCACAGCCTGCAAGAAAAAGAAATAACGAACAACCATTCAGCTAACTGATATCTAACAACTGAAGTGCCCATGGGACTGAAGTGCTGGCAGCCCCAGGCTCCAGAGCACCAACCCAATCAAAACTGCTGCCTGCAGGAAGAGAAGAGCAGTAATCATCAATACAGCATGCAGCACAACCTCCCAGCACAACAACCCAGAGCACTCGGCAGTGAACACACTCACAGAGCAAAGGGCAAACTCCAAATGCACAGAAAATGTGGAGTTTGAGGGACTGATTTCATTTTCCCAAACAATAAACATTTTTTTTCCAAACGAGGTTTTACTGAGGGGCTATGCTTTCCAGGACCACTGGCTTTTGCATAGATCTGAGGTAACAGCCCATCACGCTGAGGGAGAAGGAACCAGCAAAAGGAGGTGTTGGCAGGGCCCTGGGGAAAGCCCATTTTCACAGGGCATCTACTGCAGGTAACAAGAAAGGGCTCTGTCAGAGGCAGCTGTGATTTCTCTCACATTTCTGATTCCTCTTTCACCCACATGAATCGCCCTATCTGAAGAAAGCAGGTACATAACCACTTCCAAGGTTTCCTCCAAGCCTTCCCCCCTCCTGAAGTTTGTCCTTCGGTTCCACTCTTCTCAAACAACTATTTGAAGCCTCTGCTGCAAACTGCAGTCACTTAGTCACAGCCGAGCAGCACCATTAGCACTGCGGCTGCCTGCAAGCTACAACAAACACCTCTCCTGATGCAGTGTGTGTGCCCTGGGAGTCCCACGGTACACTCATTACCAGGACTCCCCTGTGCCAGGCACTGAATGCAGGTAATGATTCCTACCCTGCAAGTCACATTAATGGCAATAAAAATATCTTTGTGCAAGGACAGGACTAGCCCTCAAAGCCAAACAGTCAGGAAACAATCTGTTAGCTGGGATTTAACTCCAATTAAACAATGGCTTTAAGCAAAGAATGGGGGATTATGGCAATAAGTATTGGCATGCACAAATGCCAACTGCCAGTCAAATGGAAAATAGGGTTTCTGCACTGGAGAGCACAAAAGCTTCTGCAGGCACACCATTTTAACACAAGTCTTTCACCTTAGACAGTCGTATCTGGACACTGCTTCGCTCACCTAAGACAAGAGTATCTCAGAGTAACTTTAGAGAAAAATTACAAGATGGAAATTCTTTCAGCACAAACCTGGGAACATCAGTAAGAATGTATAATGGCATTTGGCCAGTCACTAGAGGGGATGCTGATCCTTAGATGTGTGTGCCTTAGATCTAACAGAATAACAACATTCCCCTCTGGACCAGCACTGCTGAAATCAGGCAACATCTGCGGGGAGAATTTGCACTTTTATGAGGTTTACCTCTAGCATGGCAGTGAAGAGCTGCTAAAAGACAGCAGCTGTTCCAGATGGCAGAAGAGGAAGGACTGTCACTGAATACTGCAGATCCCCATAAAGTAACAATTCCACAGCTTAATTCTACTGAATCACTTCTTTCTCACTCTTCACAAATTCTACTAAAAGCCCTGTTTACGCTGCCTTTCCCATGGTCTAAGTTTGACGAGGCACATGCCACAGAAACCAGTAATAAAACTCTTAATTTCTGTATGTCTCAGTAATCTCCATGGCAAAGCAGATAGCAACATTAATGCAGCTTCTCAGAATTGTCATTAATCTCTGTATGAAAGAAAAAACACCCTTTAAAAAAAAAAAAAAGGAAAATATGGTTAAGGTCATTAACTAATAATCAAGGAAAAGTTTGGATTTGGAGGATCATCCATAAGAGTTTTGTTGTTTTGTTTTTTTCTTCCTCTTGCTTTCTTAGTGAGCAAGGGAGAAAGCAGAGTCCTTTCTTGCAGACAGACCTCAAGCACAGCAGCCTCACATCCAATCCTATCGCTGAGCCTGACATCAGCAGGCAGCAGTATTCAGCCCATTTTTAAGAGTGCAGCAAGTGACCCAGCAGCAGTTGCTAGGCACAGGGACCAACACAGCCAGGGAGATGGGCTGGAATAGCCTGCATCTCCATTGTAAATTGCAGGCTTGGGTTAACAATTCTGTCTAACACTGAGAATATCTTACAGTGGTGCCCTGGAACACTAGGACTAGAAAATACTCTTATGAGTTGGGGTTTTATATAACAGACAGTGTATCTGCTAAGACTGCTGCATCAAGTAGCAGCTTGGAGTTGCAGGGGTGTCTAAGGCTGTTGTTAAGATGGGTTAACCCAGCTGCACCTCTGGGACTTTTTCTCCACACTTGAATTCATTAGAAATGCTAAGAAATTATTTTGCCACCTCAAGGAGTGCCTAATGCTGACTCACACCATGCCAGAGCATCCAGATTCGTCGCACTATTCTCAGTTTAAAAGAGGTTCTCTCCAGAGGGAACAAAGGAAACACTCAGCAAGCCACAGTGATTTCACCACACACACACGTACAGAGGTAGTTCCCAGACCCCAGAAACGGATTGTCACCTGGCCCTTGGGAGTCCCTCTGGACATCAGTCCTGTACCTGGATATGGGATGGAGAGAAGCGTGAAATCAGCATAACGTTGTGCTTTGTCCACCTTCTCAGAAGACGTCACACTGCACAGGACAAGAAGGAAACAGCAGACATTTGTAGAGTATTCATGGAGACAGTAGCACCCAAAAAGCTACCTGTCTCATCCCCCTGCACAATGACGTGACTCAGGAGTGAGCAGGGGCAGAACTTACTCAACATTTCCAAATAAACAGGTATAGCCCCAAAATACTAAAGCTTTCCTCTGGAGAGGACAAATATCTCTATTTGTTCCTACACACGAGCAAAGGGCTCCTTGACATTCCCCTTTCTGAAAGGGTGACTGCCACATCACCTCAAGCTCTACAGAGGAAACCTACTCAGGCTACAGAAGACAGATGAAAGCAGCTGTCTCGCCCACTGACACACCTTTCTCTGGCCTAACACCCTGCGATTCTCTTTACATTATCAACTAATTGACCCTGCTGCAGGAATCTTTCAGGGTCTGCTTCAAGGTTGTTGAGTGAATGCCCAGGAACAATTCCATGTAAGGCTACTAGCTACAATCCACAGCCTCCAGAAAAACAAATCAATCCAGACTCACTTCAAGCCGAACTTCACCTTCTTGTTTTCTACCATCAGATCACAGATGTATCGGACAGACAGGTATCGCAGCAGCTTGATGTCATGTCCCCTGACCTTGTCAAACAGCTGGGAGTCTGCATTCCTGCAACACAGAACAAGGCAAAGCAAGATGAACATGGCAGAGTAACCATTTAGTGATTTTTTACACAACACAGACAGTTCTTTCCTGAACTGCTTCTAGCCACAAGCCACGCAGCACGAGCCTCGTCTCCACAGGTCAGTCAGACTCCGCAATGAACTGATACTGCAAACTTCACACTTCGGGTCCCTCCCCACATCTCACTCCCGTTCTGCAGCATGCACATAAGACACAAAAAAAATGTCACCAACCTGGACTTCTACTTTTTGATGAAGTAAAAACATGCCTGTGTAATTCAAACACCTTTATAAACGGGCCTAGATATTCCTATCTCCAGCCCTTCCCTCTGGCAATAGATTAGCAGGCTTCAGTTACACTGGGTTCAGCCAGCCATTACCATTTAAGACACTTTTTCAAAAGCAAGGGAAATAAGATTTGGTGATGGTCTCAAGCCAGTAGCCAAAGCCCACTCTAGGGAAGAGCAGAATTGAGTGGCTGAGCCATGGTCCAAACTCCCTTTTCCCTATCTCAGTGATGCATACAAACCTAAGTGCAGAATCCTCCTCTGAAATGTCTTCTGCATCTGCCCAAGCGTCATCAGAACCCCCTGCAAGAAGGGATTAAGAACTGAAACTTGTGTAAACCAACTCAATCCCCAACCTGACAAGACATGCATGTGCCTGAAAAGGTCATGGTTTGGTGCCTTCTCTCCACACATAAGCGCTCCCAATAGTTACCTGCATTTCCTCTTCCTGAAGAGCCCATTTTCTAATGGAGCCTGCCTTTCCCTTGACATTGCAAAGGACGTAAGTTGATCAAACCCATGACTGTCAGCCAGAACAACACTCCAGTAGTGCTACACAGTGCTTTGTTGAGCCAAGCTTCAGTTTCTATGCTACAGACACCCAATTCTGCCCCAAGGAGCTTTCCCTAGAATCCACTATATCACACCTGTAGCAGGATTTGATTCCCAATTATTAGCCAAACAGTAGCAAGTTCTCATCATCTTTCTTCCATTATTCCCATCCTCAATGTTTGCAGATCACTAGCCTAACTCCTTTGAGCTGCCTTACTCACCTACATGCTTCCCCTAACTCATTATTAAGCCTCAAGTTCTTTTGCTGCTCCTTCTTATGAGGTATGACACCCTGTCCAGTGGTATGGTGCTTGGAAATGGACAGATTTCAGGCTTTGCCCTATTACACAGAGCCTGATACAAGTGGGTCCATGCCAGAGCTCTGCCACCTACTCTCAGGAAAAGCCTAGTTTTGTGTCTAGGACAGTGTCCCAGCCTAACCAGGCAGCCAACCACAGCTGGTTCCTCACTCACCTGAGAAGATGTAGTTGTATCCAGTGCGCCCATAGAGCTCTCCCCAGCCAGCCAGTGTTGCTGATCTGCAAATATGCTGGAGGAAGATTTTGTTAGTAACCACATACACTCCAGGAGCCTATCCCTTACTAGATTTCTGGATTATTTTCTGTCATGTTACATAGAAATGGTTGGTACCTACAGCTACCACCTCTCAGCAGTCTCCCCTGCAACCCTGGTACAGATCAAGTTCTCCAAACACATCAAACTCCCAAGTGCCCTTATCTGTAGCTACTTTTTAAATCACATTTTCACCTCTAGTTCTCCAATTCACTAATACAGTCAATTCCTGCCAAGCTAGCAACATCCATGCTCTGTTAATACCCTGCTTCAGCTTTATTTCCACAGTCCTGTGGATAAGATTATGGATGGCCCCAGTACGATGCCAGGCAGTTCACTCCTGCAGAAAAAGGTCAGCAGGTTCAGCCGACAACAGCTTCAGTCAAGCTAGATTAAAATTGTCATAGGTATGATTTTGCTATTCATACAGTGTTTCTAAATTGAACTAAGAAAACCGAATTAAGCTACTTAAATTCTAAATGAGACTACTCCTACAGGGCTCCAAAACAGTTTAAGTAATCCACATAGAAACGAATCTAATTTCACTTTTTTATAGATCCCCTTGCAGACAAGCCCACACATTCATGAGATCATTTATGCAATCTTGCCTCCCCAGGGAACAGACAAGGGAAACTTCTATTCGGAAAGAAAAGTTATCGAAAGGGAGCTCACCGCTGGGAAGACTAAGGGATAGAAAGTGACAATATTTGTCTTTCCCCTCTCAAAGGCTAAATACCCTCGGTCCTTCAGAAGGAAGGAACATACATACGGAGAAAACATTAGGTCTTTGGTGCAATGCTCATGACGTGAAGGGGTTAAAACAGCCTGAAGCTCCCACAGATGACTTAGCAAATGCTACCTTCTACTACAGGCTGCCTGCTTGTACCCAAGAACAGATTTTTACAGCATTTGGAAAGGTGGCAACCAACTGAAGAGTTGGCAACAGGGAGAAAGGTCATTCTCTAAGTTGACAGGTTTGAAGACATGAAGCTTTACCTTTCCCTTGTACAGAATGACTGGGCAAACAAATCGTCCTCTACACCTCGCCATCTTACTTCGGTTGATAAGGTCCTGCAGTTTGCCAACCTGCACAGTGCTCTCAAACCTAGTGGAGAGAGAAAAGCCAGCTCTGAAGTTAGCAAGCAAGAGGACACTTCTTCAAGAATTGCTTCTGCTGCTATAAAATGCTTTTCTGTCCCCTCTTTTGTATTTTGAAAGGCCAGCTGCGCACCACACGACAGCACGCAACATGAGTAGCATCAGAATGGTCTGCTACAAGTTAATACATGGATTACTAATGGAGGACCACAAGAGTAAGCCAGTGTCTACAAATACGTTCCGCTTTCCTCCCCACCACTTTTCCATGAAAAAGCTCAGTACTACCATCAGAGAGAATTCACTATCAGAGCGATATTTATTTTTGCTTGCAAAAATAAAATAGAGAATCAATGAACATTCAATGACTTTTAGTCCTAGTCACTTGAGCATGTTTGTTGCTGGGTAGTTAGACAATTGTCTGTAAATCAGCTAGTGGGTTGAACAAGGCTGTTAGATTTATGTCAACTGCATCTGCATTACTAAATTTTGGTTGGTTTTCTGGTTAAAGTTAAAACAGAAATGTGTTCCTTGCTGGAGACATTTTGGGAACAAGTTAAAATTGCTGAAATTTGTCCAAGTACCTGTCTGCACTTGACAGGAATCTAGACTAACTTCTGAACTATACAGACCTCCAGGAGAAATGCTCAATGCAAGGAGGATAAGGAACTGGAGAAGCATCCAGACTGACATAACAGAAAGCAGATGAAGCCTGGAAGTACAGAGCTGCACGATCACACACTTAGAGGTGATTAATAAGAACTTCCAGTTACCCCTTCCCAGCAGCAGAGCTCAGTGTAAGATGAATTGCTTGATCTGTGTGCCTGTACATTATCAGTAGGGAAGTCCGAAAAAGGGACAAATAAGACCATGGGAAATTCTCCAGTGGAATGGAGAAGTACCAGCATTACTGTGCAAAGCTCAAGACCTCAGCTCAGATAAGGCATCTGATTCTAGTGACCTACTCATGCCTGAAAAGGCACAGCAAGATGATTAGGATAGCCAGGGGACAGTCTATGTTAAAAGAGAAACCAATCACAGATTGACTGGCAGAGCAGATGAAGACAAAGTGAGGATACACCAATATACACATTAGGATGAAGGAGAGAACTTAAGTGATGGAGTGGGAGAAGAACTGAAAGGCAAAGGACAATTCTGGCCTAAGAACATGCTGGAAATTAATAGAAAGCTGCTAAGCTTCAGAATCAGTGAGTGTAGAGCAACCTATGTGCAGCTGCCATTCTGTGAAGGGTTAAAAAAAAACTATAAGTCTATTACTAACATGGAAATTGATTCGTTTATGGAAAAGATTATACAAGGTGGTGCTGGTGGAAGCAGGGAGACAGCAACCAAGACCTTCTAATCCTACTCTTTTAAAAGGACTCAATTCATAGTTAAGGCTTAGTATATTTCAATTGCTTTATAACTCATTCATAACTGTTTTGGGTGTCCAGTTCCAAAAAGCTTTGACATATAACAGAATTTAAAGAACAAGAACCAGAAGGCAAGCTAATTTGATGTTGTGGACACAAGGGTGCTAAGTGCAAACACAGGAAAATACTAACACAATAC
Organism: Pedionomus torquatus; assembly: GCA_013398155.1. Classification (NCBI taxonomy): domain Eukaryota; kingdom Metazoa; phylum Chordata; class Aves; order Charadriiformes; family Pedionomidae; genus Pedionomus; species Pedionomus torquatus. The sequence continues at coordinate 3,912 of VZRU01002737.1, read as the reverse complement.
ATTTTACACAGGAGTATATGAGATCATGTGCAGGCACCCGATGAAGGCAGCCCGAGCTCGGCTCATTGCCATCACTGCAAACAGCCAGGAGCTCCCCTCTGCAACCTGCTTCCCTGCTCAGAAAGCATGTGAATAACACACCACAGGAATGGCCTGTGAGCAGTTTGAGAAGACAGGCCTTCACCTATAATTCCTAATATCCAACTATTTTGAAACTTTGAGAGACTCAGACCTACAGATTTGTTGTGGGGTTGTTTTTAAATGAATGCATGCCCTTCCAACTCTAAACATTCTATGGTTCTATGAGTTACGAGACACACCCTGCACTATGCTCCAGCTGTCTTTGGGCTTCCTTTGCAAAAGCAAATGCAGAGGGAAACAAGAACTTAACACGGTGTTACCAGAATAGCTTCACGGTGCTGCTTCTAAGAGCAGAAGATGGGAATCAGCAAAAATCAAAGGCCTGCAAGATCAGAAACTACAAGAGAAGCGCTTCCTCAGGAGCTGAGACAAGCCAACACGTTTCACCCTTCAGCATGCCAACTGTGCTTCCCTGGAGAGACACGATAGCCCTGGGGAATCACAGCAGGTTGGCAGGAACCTGGGAGAGAGGGTGAGCAGGAAGCTAGTGCCCCACTGGGGACACAGAAGAATGAGCCCTTCTCCAAGGCTTCTGTGCTGGTTCCCTGAGAAGCCTGCCCAGGCACTGGAGAGACCTGCACTGCTATCCATCACGGCTGTGCGACAAATAGGGCTCGCTGATCTTCTCAAGAACCATCATCAGTAAAGCTAGAGATAGACACAAACTAAAGATAAACACGGTAAGTAAACACAGTTGTACTAAGACTACTGTAGCAAGGGAAAAGGCTGCTCTGAGGAATGAGTGCAGTGCTCTTACAGGTACAAGTAATTAAATGCAGCACAGACAGGAGCAAAGTCTACTGAAAAAAAAACCTTTTTAGGGTTTGGAAAACAGAACAATTCAACAGGAGTGTGAAAGAACATTACTAAGGCTGCTTGGGAGAAAGTAGAGAATGAGGTAGAAGAAATTACATGTATCTTATCTCTCTATTTTTTTGGACTTTCAGGTGTGTGTTGTTTTTTCAGAAGTTTGTCTTCCAGAAGATACTACTGGGCAATCCTTCCTCTGTGTTAGTCCCATTGGCTCTCTCCACCAAATCAGCCCCCAAACCTGAGTTCCCCTGCTTAAACGCAAGGGAAGAGCAAGCATCTTTTTTAGCAACTGTATATTTTATACAGGACTGAAGCAGAGATGCCTCCTTGAGGTAGCCATAACAGCACTAGAATCAAGGCATTTCTCTCACATTGTTAGATTACGTGCAACTGTGATCATATTTATTTGGGGTGCAGACACAACAGGTGAAACCAAGGACATGGCCTGTGCCTGAGATCTAGGCATTTTCATTAAGCACAGTCACAGTAACTCTAAGACAGTGAGTAAATGGCACTCCTCCTTTTCCTTTCCCTGCAGCAACTGCCTGGGGGAACATCAGAGTTCTCCAAGCACACGGAAGGTACTCCCAGCTGTCAGATGCGCCCTGCTACCTTCTGTGGCTCCTCGCAAGCAGAGCCTTGGTTGACAGTCAAAAATACTCACCCAGTTCCTCCCACTGCCTCCTGCACCTGCTTGGATTTCAGAGTACTGTTAGCAAAGCGCGATGAAGCAACATCCCTTCTTGCCCAGCCACAGAACAAACAGGATCAGGAAACCGATCTGGGTTAAAAATACCCACTTTTTGCTGTTTCCCCACACAGCTTCAGAAGCAACCGTACCGGCAGAACCGATGGGGCAACAAAGAGTTCACACAAGCAAGAACTGCTTCCAAAAAGCCTTGGCATTCTCAGAGATGTGAAGTGTCTTGAACACTTCAAGGAGATCTTACCAGCTGATTAAGAACATTCAAGAGATGAAAGGCAGCCAAAGACACTCGGTCCTAGAGGGAGTGTCCCATGCACTGGAAGAGGTTCTTGTGTTCTGTAACACAAGAAGTACAACAGCCTCTCTTTCATAATTATTTCATAGAGTACGATGATGCAACTAAAATCGGATTTGCCTAAAATTATTTAGCGACTTTTGCCAAGATTATCACTCAGAAATCATAAGAGGGATGATGAAGGGAGGTCTGTTTCCGTGACTCCCTGGGAGCGCAAATCAAGACTTGGAAAGAACTGATATTTAAAATGTCAATTGGCACTACTGGCTTGCAAAAGTCTCAGCAGAAAACAGAGCAGAATGTAAGTACACTTGTTTTGAACACTCATCAGAAAAATTAAGCATTCCTTGCTCTTACAAAAACAGGAAAAGCAGAAGCATTCAGTACGTCTTCCCTAAAAGCACTGTGGGTTACATTTACAGCTTCAGAGTTCAGCTTCCCTTTTTTTTTGCAACATGAGGTTTAATTTTTTCTAATCGGACCTAACCATTAAGCAGAAATTCTCCCACCTGACAACATTTTCCAAAGACCCTCTCCTACACCACCTGGCCCATGTCCCAGCACAGAAGCTGACCGTTTGCTTTTCTCAGGCAAAGCAGCTGGAGGGGAACTTGATGACCACTGTCCTTTTTGGACATGTTACTCCTACCACAAACCCAGTTAAGACTGAAAAATAGCATTACATTTTGTTGGAAGAGAAAATAAGAAACAAAGGGCTGAGAGAGCTGAGACTCTTTAGCCTAGAGAAGAAAAGGCTGAGGGGAGACCTTATTAATGTTTACAAGTATCCGAAGAGTGGGTTGAAGGAGGATGAAGACGGGCTCTTTTCAGTGGTCCCCAGTGACAGGACAAGGAGCAATGGGCACAAGCTGGAACAGAGGAAACTCCATTCAAATATGAGGAAAAACTTCTTGATGGTGAGGGTGACAGAGCCCTGGCACAGGCTGCCCAGGGAGGGTGTGGAGTCCCCTTCTCTAGAGACCTTCAAGACATGCCTGGATGCAGTCCTAAACGATGTGCTCTGTGCAATCCCGCTTTAGTAGGGAAGCTGGACTAGATGATCTCTAGAGGCCCCTTTCAACTCTGACAATTCTGTGATTCTGAGAGGCTGTTGTTAGAGCTGCAGAGAACGGCCAGCACTCAGCCAGAAGCAACACCAACGTGATTCTGAGCTTGTGGGTCAAAGTCCAGAAATGCGTTGGCTTAGACTTGCACTAAACTGCAAGCAAGCACTTCCCATTAACTCACTAAACCTCAGCGCCCACTGACCCACGCTGTAGTGGGGACAGATTATTTCTGTTGAAGTTGCCTCATCTGTCCAGCCCTGTTACCCTTCTGGAAGCACTTTATAGACTAAAATTTCCCTAATCAGAGGCCTCCCAGCACGGCCACCGGCACTTCATGAAGATGGGGAGATCATCACACAGCCCTGCTCCCAACCACAAGCTCTCTGAGCCTCTGGGCACGCTGCAGCACAGACACCGCCAGGATCTACTCGAGGACAACAGGCAGCAGAGCACCCCCTTTCCATCGCACCCCCAAGCGACTGGCTCTGTTTAGCAGCTTTCACCAAGGAAGCCCAAGAGGCACGGGGAGCTCGGCAGCGAAGCGCAGCCCCGGCAGACGGGGAGGGCTGCCCCGGGGGTGGCGTACCCCGCGGCTGACACCGCCGGCTATAATTAGCTGCAGCGCAGCCTGGCGGGGCCTCCCCCGACCGGCGGGAGCCCGCCGGCGGTAGCGGCTGCCGGCAGGCGCGGAAGCTCCCCAGAGTAAAAAGAGAAGCCGCCTTCCCGGCGGCCAACCCTGCGGGGCGGGGACCGGGAAGGGACCGGGGCCTTACGGGTCGCGGCCGGCGTCGCGCTCCAGCAGGACGATGTGCCGCGGGTAGTGGGCGCAGACCTCGCCATGCGCGTTGGGGATCACGCTGTACCGGTAGTCGCGGCCGAAGAGCTCCAGG
>VZRU01002736.1:0-19070 GCA_013398155.1 Pedionomus torquatus | reverse complement strand
GGGGTTTTCATCATTTATTGGGAAAAAAAACACCACAGGAAGGGGAAATTAATGGAGGAGAAGTTGATTCAACAAGTCGCTTCCCCGCCCAAGGGTAACTGGTGGCAGCCAGCAAGGGAGGAGGTGAGACTGGAGAAAAAAAACAAAGGATGCCCAAAAAAATGCCCATCACGGTGAACACCGCAGGATGGAGGAACCTTGCAACTGTGGCTCCCCCCCCCAAAATAGTATTAGCATATAAAAATAACATCAACACAGGAGGAGTACAAGCAGAGGGGAAGCTCCAACGGAGAAATCCCAACTTACCCAAAAAGTAAAGTTTTTAAGCGCTGACGTATTTGAGCCTGGTATCACAAACCACAAAAATCCAAGGTTTAGCTTATTCCTCAACCAATCTTTTTCTTTTTAAAAATATATCAATACACCCCAGGGAGAGGACCTCGCTCCTTGTTCGTCCTGTCATCCCCTCTGTCTTCTACTGCGATGGGAAGGGCTTGTGGCAGGGGTGGCACACGGCAGAAAAACTACCATCTGAAATACAAGTGGTTTTAATCCATCCCAAATAATAATAATAAAAAAAATAAATTATAAAATATTAGATAAGTAAGCCACAAGAAAATATTTTGGATGTCAAAATTCCAGTTTCACACAGCTCAGTAATACAGATATTGCAAGTATTTAAATAGCTTCTGATACAACCATACTACCCCATCTAGGAAAAGAAAGAAAAATGTGGGAGCACATTCCCATGGTCAAGGTTTCCTACCACCCTTGCAGCAACAGGAATCAGCAACAGCTTGGCGTTCCTGGCTGAAGTATAAAGAAGCTGTCCTTTGAGTAACAATCCCCCCCATTAAGTCAGCTTACAACCTAAAGGACACAAGGATATTTTAAGATTGAGCCACTCTCCACCAAATTTTTGTTTCATAAAGTCATGGGTACATCCTAGATGAAAAAAAAACCTGTAGCACAGAATTGACATTTTCATAGAATGGTTAGAGTTGGAAGGGACCTTCAAGATCATCCAGTTCCACCCCCCCTGCCCTGGGCAGGGACCCCTCCCACCACACCAGGTTGCTCCAAGCCCCATCCAGCCTGGCCTTGAACCCCTCCAGGGACACTGGAAGGTCAGGAATGAGGAAGGTAACAATATTCCACATGTAGGAATAATAGCTCATCCCACCTGCAACCCAGTTTCCAGTCTGGCATTTATGAGAGCAAAAACCCCCCAAACATTTTCAGACTGTTATTAAAAGTGGTAACAAGTTTCCCAAGTCACTTGTCTTCCATGTGGAAGGTACAGAGAGAAACATCAGCCTCCCATTTTTATTTTCAGATTCTCTGTAACAACGTACAGTAGGAAATGGAAATTCTTCTACCTTTTAAGGAAAGGCTGCCCCTCTCCAGCACTACTGGTTTCCCACAGGCATGGTCTCAAGCCACTGAAGCACTGGTTAAAGGAGAAGTTAGCATCAAGCACGAGAACTTTAGTGTAACATCCTGCTATTGCCGATACACCACCAAGGCTGGAGCGTTTGACCTTCCAACACTTGTGCTGTTTCTTCCATAAATTAATACCTTGTCCAACAAGTTGATGATCCTATATAAAACAACAGGCACAGCATGCTAAAGCAATCAGGCTAAAGCTAGCGTAAGAATTAANCCGATACACCACCAAGGCTGGAGCGTTTGACCTTCCAACACTTGTGCTGTTTCTTCCATAAATTAATACCTTGTCCAACAAGTTGATGATCCTATATAAAACAGGCACAGCATGCTAAAGCAATCAGGCTAAAGCTAGTGTAAGAATTAATCTGCAAGAATTAATCTGTAAGAATACACTGTGCATGGCTTTACGCTCCCTCCTGTCTACAAGACACATGCACGCTTTGATTCTCTAGTGTTAGAACAAGCACTTCAAGGATACTCATGGTTTAAAACCAACAAACAAAAAAAGCCAAGACAAGTAGTAGAAAACGCATTTTATTTATATGGAAAAGGCTACATTTTGATTTGTAAAAGGTCTGTGATAGTGTTATGTTGCCTGCACATCAAAAATCAGTTGTGAACAGCAACAGAACGGTTATGTATCTTTCTACATAGCAGTGCAATTAGTTCACATCGCAATAAAATTAAGTCAAGTATGCAACAGAATCAAACCCAAATGTTTCTCCATAATTAACATACAAAGAATTACAGTGCAAACATCATTTTAGGTTTTCAGGTATCTGCAGTCAGTCTTCAGAATATCTTAATGGGTGGGATACCCCAATTAATTTTATTACTAGCAATTGTATCTTGTCAATACTGTGCACAAGCAAGTAAGTCTAAATGAACTGACTTACATGGTAAATAAAATATTTAGTCTATACAAGTAAAAAAAAAAAACCAACAAATTATATAAGTGAACTAACAGAATGACATTTGAACACACTTATGAAACAGACAACATACTTTAAGGACAAACATACAGTATTCAATCACATAAAACCAGCTACTTTTTCCAGCAAAAATAATTTGGTTGCTTTACAACTGCATTACAGATCTTGTAGTCTGGAGATACAGATGTCCAACTCTTAAAAAACCTAATAAATGTCTTCTGCAAAGCATACAAAGAGGATAAATATTCGTATCACAGTCATAAGTTTATTTTTGGAACTTTGTTCTCCCTTGCTCCAGAAAGACACTTACATGGGTAGAAAAAAAGAAAAAAATATTCAAGGGGCATCATGATACATTGAAACAGGTGTTCCATTTCCTTCCAATTTTGAAAAAAAAAAACCCCTAGAATTTACAGTACGCTGTGGTGTATGAAAATGTCTTCGTAAGTCTACATTGCATATTTCTGAGTCCATTCTCTTGCATATCTGTTGTATCTGTACGTGCAGAAAGAAGGCAAAAGAGTGAAGAGCTGTTAGTGATACACTGGCAATGGCCACAGTCACTCACTACAGACGCTGTTGAGCTTCTCACCTCTCAGTGATTCAAACAACACTGAAATAGTCTAAAGGCCAAGAAACACACCCGACTGTGTGTTTGGTTCCTAAGGCTGTGTAGCACAACTAGACTCAAACTTAAAAGCAGTCTCAGAGGTTTGTATTGAAATGCCTATCACTGGACAGACTTCATTGGCATTTCACAACCAGTTCCCTTATTGGTACCTTAACAGGAATGTTTTCGTCACAATTATGCCTAAATGCGTGCACTATTAACAGTCTGACAAAGATCACACATTTCAGTTGCACGAAATTCACTATAGTTAACTGGTTTTGCAAAGGGTGAGCATAAAAGGCACAGTGATTTTTTTTTTTTTTATTCTCCATTTCAGAACCTGAAAGAAAAATTTCCTGAAAAGCATTAAGTCTTGAGTGTTTTCCTTGCAATATGAAGCTGACCAGGCACTCCCAAAGGGAGGTGTCCTTACAGTTAGTAACTTTCCCTCTAGTCCTCACATTTATTACATTACACTCTTCAGACACTTTCTCCTGGGTCCTCCCCAAAAAAACAGTGATGAGTGTTTTAAATCCATTTCTTATGATCGGTAGAGCAACTCATATACTAATTGGTTTTGTTCTTAAGAATGCGCTACCATACAAGTCTTTGGATTTTTATTTATAGTAAAACACTCAGAGATGAAAGATCTGGCTGGTTACCCATGAGCAGTTATTTCCTAAATCCAACCTGGGATTAAGAGTATTTAATAGGTGATACAGTTAAGAAGATAAAGCTATAGTCAAGACTACAGATTCTCTCACTTTCTCTAGCAATGATTAAATTTCGGAGACAGAGAGAGCGCCCTTGTACACCAACCAGAGGCACAATCCCCAAAATGGCTACGAAGTGGATGGAAAGAAGCCGAAACACTGAAGGGCAGCAGCTGATGCACAGTACCCTCCACGTGAACACAATCAGCTCTGCAGCCCAAGCCCCAGAGTTGAAATACTTCAAAAGCTGGTGACATAATTTAATCATAGTGGACATCAAACTGTTGGATAAAGGCCATTTCAGTAAATCTTACTTCGGGGGGAGAAATACTAGACCACAGGCGTCCGTGTAACTTCTACATGACTAAATCCAGGTCACTCTGCACTATAAATGAGACCCCAGCATAGATGTTTTAGTCAGTCTAGTGCTTTTAGAGTTATAACTCCTCAAGTCAAATTATTTTGGTCCAGAATCACGTAATGCTTCGCTTCTGTGCTGTCCACGTTACCTACTCAAGATCAGAAACCTCCTGCAAAGTCTACAGCGGTTCCAGAAACAGAGGTTCTTTTTCTCTTTAAGATGCTGCAAACTGCAGTAGGTGTGACAGGTCAATCTTAGCCAAATATTTGCCTATTCTACATTTACAGAGTCGTGTCCAAAACACACATTTGTTGATCATGCCCAGCATTTTACTACAGGCAGACATTTTTACAACCAGAGTACAAATAATTCATATTTGGGAAAAGATTTTTCATCCAATTGCTATAAATACACAACAGAAAAGTATGAAGGTTTTCTGTAAGTATCCAACAGCTGTACATGCCTATGGGTTCCTGCTTGCTATTTGGAGATCTAAAAATCTAATCCTGTAGAAATCTATGAAAAGATTATCTGCAAGATATATGTATACGTTATACTCACTTTTCCTTGTCTGACTTGTAGATCTGTGCAATATCCGGTACTAATGGATCATCGGGATTAGGATCACAGAGCAAGGAGCATATGGACAATAAAACTAAATAAGAGAGACACTAGATTAAGCAAGTTAGTTTGCTTTATTTCTATAATCCTTGAACATATTCCAGAACACTGAAAGAGGGTGGTAGAAGGGAAACTGGAAAGAGAATGCATATTAGTATTAAGCTTTCACGTAACAGTTCTGCTTAGAAATGCTTATACAGCATTGTTTTTCTAGGTTCTGAGTATAAATCACCTCTACTAGCCTAGAGAACTTGCAGCCCACAGACCTGCACCTTTTGTCATCATCTCTCATGTATTTTAACCTAGGAACATTAAACAAACTACCGAGTACACAGTTTCCTATAAATATTTGATCAAACAAAGCCCTTCCATCTACAATTATTTAAGGTAATTAATATTTTTAATATGACCCTGCCATGCAATACTCTTTATGTACATACTCTTCTCCACTTCTGTGCTTAGAGTTATTCTTTCCTTTATACCAATATCTCAATTTGATAGAAGTGTGACTTTCATTTTGGGAAAACACCTCATCAGTATCATATGCAGGTATTCATTTCTAATTCCATATCCAACAAGTTGACCGTAAGCCAGCAATGTGTCCTTGTGGCCAAGAAGGCCAATTGTCTCCTGGGGTGAATTAAAAAGAGCACAGCCAGCAGGTCCATGAAGGTCAGCCTCCCCCTCTGCTCTGCCCTGGAGAGGCCCCATCTGGAGCACTGTGTCCAGTTCTGGGCTCCCCAGTTCAAGAAAGACAGGGAACTGCTGGAAAGAGACCAGTAGAGGGCTATAAAGGTGATCAAGAGAATGGAGCATCTCTCTTATGAGGAAAGGCTGAGAGACCTGGGTCCGTTTAGCCTGGAGAAGACTGAGAGGGGACCTCATCAATGCTTATCAATGTCTAAAGGGCAGATGTCAAGAGGATGGGGTCAGTCTCTTCTCAGTGAATCCGAGTTACAGGACAAGGGGCAAGTGACAAACTGGAACACAGGAATTTCCATCTCAACGTGAAGAAAAGCTTCTTAACTTTGCAGGTGACCAGGCACTGCCCAAAGCAGTGGTGGCGTCTCCGTCTCTAGAGATATTTAAACCTTCCACTGGACGCCTTTCTGTCCAGGCAGCTCTGAGTGACCCTTTTTTGGCAGGGGGGCTGGACCAGATGATCTCTGAAGGTTATTTCCAATCTCTGGATTCCTGAGGTTCATTTCCTGGTATCAAACTAAGGATGTTTGATTTTTCTAACACTTTCTGTCCATACTTTTTATGAAATTTGCATTTTTAGACTCAGAACTAACATGAAGACAAGAGCACACAGTTAAACAATTCTAAACATAGGGAAAGGCATTTTGATGCTTCAATGATAAACTGCTATAGAATAAATTGTTTTTCTTTGCTTTGTCTTGTTATAAAAGAACCCAGACTAAGGTCCATTTTCAGCTCTAGCAGGAGACCACTTGGTACTGACATCTTGCAATTACTAAGTGCCAAATACACCAGTAATACTGGAAAAATCAGGTTACAATACTTGGTGACACCCATCAGAGCTGTTATTAGTATGCTGTAATCCTTTGAGTCAGTAAAACAAGAACTATAAAGGGGAAACTTCGGTGAGCTGCTAAGCCAACTTCTAGTTTACGGAATACTTGATGTGCAGGCACCTTAAAAGCACATGAAGGCAGGACACAAAGAGGAGCAGAATGCTGGTCTTAGAACTGAAGGAATACTCAACAAGTAAAGACACAAAAAAAGTGCTGAGGATCTAAAAAGTTTAAAGACTTCTCAGTTGTACATGTGAACTGTTAAATTTGATAAAAGTACAGACTCTCATTTGCCGAATACTTCCCAAATCATTAGAAACAAGACAGTATCTTCTCCGCAATAATCAACCAATTCCTGTGCAAAGTTGTATAATACTGACTACACACACTAGTAACTCATCTCTTCAATAACTACATCAGATTTTATTTTTAAACTTAGATTTAAAACTTAAATTTAGATTTTATTTAGCTTGTGAGATGAACTACACAGGGTTGTTCTGAGCCGAAGTTGCCTTTCCAGAGAGGCACACCAGTTGTACTTGTGTAGAGCAACTCCCATCAGACAAAGACTAACGTTTTTTTCCTTGCTTGTACACCAAATGCAGTAACACTGTTTGAAAAAAGGACACCTTTTTAACTCTCTTCTTAGACTGCTTTCAAGCAGACAAGCAAGATGTGACGCTGTTTAACCTTTTGAGTCACACAGGACTTCCTCTGATGTGCCTAAGCATTTTAAAGATAGGTGAGAAAAAACAATGACAGCACACACAGTTTAAGCTGCTTTTGAAGCGACACAAAATGCCTAGGACAACAGAACTGCTTAGCTGTAAGCTCAAATGATCCCAAAATCTACACTATTCAACTTGAGAAAGTTCAAGTACGGGACTAGAACATTTTAGTAAGTCTTTTACTGATTCCTTTGAAAGCAGCTACATTTTACAATATTCATCTTAGAGACAAATGCAAATCAGAAGAATTTATCTTGCTGTAAAATAAAGCCTAGTTAAAACTTTAACACACACAAGGGTGCTCAGGCAACCCAAAGCACCATCAATAAGCAATCATCTAAGGCCACAAGCATAAATATTAGATTTACACCCAAATTACTTTGATTTTTGAAGCTCTCTTCACCAGTTTCTCCTCAGTTCTGCATGCAGCCAGCTATAATACAGAACTTGCACATCAGACTAATTTGACATTAATTATCCTCCTCAATTTGTTTTAGAGCATTTCTTCACCATGCACAGAATACGCAACGTTGTGTGACACTCCAAATGAACTGTGCAAGATCTTGGATCGCAACACAAATTCCAATGCTATGTGCCACACTCATAACAGCCGAATAAATGAGTTCCCACCGTTCCCCTTAGTGCCGTAACACACACGGCACCGCAGCAGCGTATGCGGCTTCATAGATCCATCAGCAAACCTGCGAGTTTACCTTTAGATACGGTCAGAGCTGGTGACCACTGAGATCTCAGGATATCAAGGCAAATACTCCCATTACTGTTTATGTTTGGGTGGTATATTTTTGTTGTAAAAGCAATCTGGAATAAAAGAAAGAAATAAAAACCAAGTAATATCTCAAGCTGTTTATTACATTCGGAACCCATAACAGCATCCCTTCGGTTCTAGTCATACTACATCTGCTAACTCAAGCTATTGTAGAGTCTTACCTCTTCTCATCCACTAAAAACATGTATCCTACTGCTGGCCTTTCTAGTTTTAACTTCCAAAATTAAGCTTCAAAGAACTAAGACACAGAAAGAGAGCTTTGACCAAAAAAAGGCATGCATTTTGAAAGAAGGGACTTACCTTTGGTGGTTTGAAAGGATAGTCTGTTGGAAAGTGTACTGTGAGAAAAAATACGCCCCCTTGATATGCACTGTCAGGCTGGGGAAGAAAAAACAAGACGTATCACCATCTCAGTTATTTTATAGCTTCTCTTCTGATCGCAGATAGCCTCCCAAAGCTAGGAACATCCTTTTTTTTCCCCCAGTACACAGCCCACACTGTGGGCCACAGCCCGCTATGGGCTGTGTACTGGGACGGCAGAGGGAACTGAGCCCTCGCGCTGGCCTGCCAGTAGAGCCAACCACGGCTACTACTGCAGCAGCGCAAGACGGCTACCGAGCGCTGCCCTTCTTGGGGAGAGAAAGGAAGGGAGCAGTGTTGGACTGGTGCAGCTACAAAAAAACGCTGATCCGTCAGCTCCACCACACCAAGGGGAATCCAAAACCCAGAGCAGGTCTTCCAAATCCTGTCTCCGTGCAACACCACAGGTGCTCTGATCCTCCTCCATCCTTAAGCTACAAATATACTTACCTCAAGAAGTGGTTTCTCTTTGCAGATGCAAAGAGTAGGATTTTCCAACATAATTCAGTTGATCATGGTGACATCAGGGAGTTTTAAAACACACAACATCTTTGTGACCTGCACAAATCTGTGAACATGCATTTTGTTAGAGAACATGTGCACAGGTTTACGTCCAGGTTGCACACAGTTAATAGATAGAAATAACTTTGTTGCATCATCCGTTGAGGAAATCTTTCATTTTTATTAATTAGAAAAGTGAGGGGATAAGTGCCAAGGCTAAATGACAGAGAGCAGTGCTGCCATTTCTGATCAAAGGATGAAGAAAAGCTCTCCCATGTTGTGATATGTTTAAAACAGCAACTTAGCTACTCAATCCCAGCAAAGCTGCAGAAGATCAAGTTCAGGGTTTTCTTATGAAAGCAATGGCAAACTTTTTAAAATAGAATATTTATCTTGGAAGTGAGCAAAAATTACTGTTTTAGAGATGAATATAAGAGGTAGAGTTCCAAACGGTCTACTGAGATGTGTCACCTCACACTCAAAATTGCAGAGTTGTAATGTAAGGCAGTTTATATATAGTACTGCTAAGATGTCAGCATTAGGTGCAGAAGAGATTGCTGCTGTCCTTCCAATTAGGTTTGAAAGGGCTGCTTGCTTGCACACTAAATGGATTTGTCAAAGTTAAAATAGGCTGAAGATGCGACAAGTTCAGTGCCAGACAGAAGGCAAAGCGAAGTCACAAAGTGAAGTGATGTTTTATGAGACACGTAAAACAAGTTGATGATGCCCATAGGCAGGAAAAGAGGTTACCCCACTTCCAGACATAGGAAGGGGATTCTGAAGGTAAGTGTCAGTCCTACACTTCCCTCAGGCCACCAGGAAACACAGGATATGCCTCTCTCTTTCCTTACATTATCAAGACAAAGGATTAATATGCTGCGTTCTTCCCTAATTGGCAGATAAGGCTGAGCAAGGTTGGCAAGAGATGATCGTTCTTATCTTTAACTCAAGAAATCTGAAGAACCTGAAGCGAAGAAAAGAGTATTTTCTCTTTCACTAGAGAAAATGGAAGGTGAATTGCAAGCTTGAAGAAAAAAAATGGCCCGTAAGTTGGGATTTATGTGCCAGTATTTCCCTTACTCAGATCTCATCAGACTCATTCAGAAGACAGACATGATTAATGGCAATCAGCACTTGAGCTTCTGCTAATTTCTTCGCTGGTTTGCCATTCACCTTTAAGTAGCACAGAAGGGTGAGGGTCAGAATGACTTTGTATAGAAAGCAACACAGTTGTTGAAGAAAAAATAGCAGAAAAAAAAAAATCAGTATCTTATAGAAAAACCCACCACAGTCATTTCAGAGTCCAGCATGCCACTGGCAAATTAGTAAGCCATCTTTCACTGCTTCAAAGTAGCTATGCTGAAAATGCAGAAATAGCCTCAAAGAGTCACAGTTCCACTTTTCTCCACCATGTGATGCTGCATCTTAATGGATTAAATATCGTCTCAGAATCTCAGCTCACACAGCTGTTCAGCTCATTATCTAAGCCAAAACCTCCTCTTTCCAAATGAGAGAGTCCAAAACAGACCCACTATGAATACAAACTCCTTACCGTGACATTAATAAACACCCCTTCCCTCAGGTCACATTGTTTTTCCTTCTTTATGCTGAAACCCTTTTCAGTTTTCCTTTAAATTTTTCTGTTCTTAGGTTTTATTGTCCTTTCTTATGTCATTTCCTTAACAGGAGTCGTAAGAGGAGTCTTCAGAGATCTCCCTCAACCCAAGGAAAGTAGGTCTCTCACACAGAAACCAAAAGTACCCACAATTGCTGGTCTAAAAACCATCTGGTTTTGCCAGAACCACATCACAGGCAAACAACCTCTATCTAAAAGCCCCCAAATCCACTGTGCACCACCGCTCTTGTTCACAACCATAATGTTGTACTACACCCACTCCTCCTTTTGCATGGATCAATCCTTCAGAATTGATCAGCTTTGAAAAGCAAGCTTTTTACTTTGCAGTCCCCATCACCCATTGAAACATTGCAGCTAACTGATGAAGCGCCCTTAACTTCATGAAGAGGACAGGTTTTTGAACAGTTACAGGAAGAAGCTACTATTATACTGCTAAGAACAACAATACTGCCCTAAATGTTTCATCTGTCCGCAGCACAGCTCAATTTGACTGCCACGTTCACAGAAACCCAAACGGATCCTTCCACAGCAAAAAAGAAAACATGGTCTACATTAAGTGACACAAATTATATACTTACAGGTCCCATAATTGTTGCTTGCCAATGAAACACTGAAAGTCAAAAAGATACAGCAATTAGTTTTCCTGAGCTCTTTGTTAACTAAAGAAAGGTCAACCGTGACAAACTCTAGGAAGAGCTTACAGTCATCTCCAACAGGTCCAGCAGAACAGTGGGCCGGTGGGTCTCGCTGCAGATCACTTAGTTCCTGTAAGAAACACACAAATATTTGAAAGACATCTCCACAGAAGTATGCACCACTCAGCAGCAGCACTTCAGAAGTAAGAACGCAAACAAATTTTATTAAATAGACCTGCAGTATTCTAAATAAACGGCTTAAAGTGCCTGATAGGTTGCAAAGACAACCTTGTGCTATAAATTAATATCTGGAAGTATTTAAGAGTTATAAGCAACCTCATAATAAGCTGGATAGACTGAAGCAGAGACAGAAAAAACATAAGGAAATTAGGAATTTCTCAATTTCTCTGAAAATTCACTGCTTTGGACATTTATGCGCTAATCTGACTGCTCCTTTAGCTTTTGATTTCACAAAAGCGTCTTCTGTTGACCTAACCTATGTAAACTAGCTGAGTTAAACCAGCTCACAAAACGCTTGCAGTCTGTCTAGAGACGATATACAAAGATAACACAAAGGTTCCTGAGGTAGAAAATGAAGGAAAAATATTAGCTCCACACCTTACTTAGCATACCTTGATTTAAATCCCTGCGACCCCAAACATTTTACCTAAATACCCTAAGAAAGTTGAAACGTAAGAGATGCATTCAGAGAAGCTTTTGTAGGTCAAGCCATTTATTTCTCTCACAGAAGCCCACACAGTCCCAAATAACTAAAAATTATTATTTCACTACACAAAACCAGCTCAGCTTTTCACCTGATATATCAAATGCAAAACTAAGTCAGACATTAACATTAGTTCATTTTTCCTGTTTAATTTAATATACCGCTTTTGATGTCTGAAGTTTTACCATAATAGTAACAAACAACTTCTTTCAAGTCCAACCTGAGAAGAACTGTGCTACGAAGTGTAACAATTATATGTAAATACTTCAAGAAATAAATCAAAAGACAAGTGCTAAGCCACTGCTCATAAGTCAGTCAGCTACTTAAAACATACACACTTACATAAACAATAGGCATAAGCAGGTCTGCAAATATCTTCCTGATTTTAGTGTAAGGAGTAACAGTGGAAACATTTCTGCCCAAAGATCATAAGACAACTGCTTCCAAAAATCGAAGTTTAAATTGGTACTAAATTTAAGTCAAGTGTAGAATTTGTCTATGCAGCATGATCAGACCTTACGTACAATTTGAAGGGTTAAAACTCTGCACTTCTCAACAGCTGTGGTATATTTATCCATTTACAACATCCAGTAAACATTTCAACTCACAGAGTTCTCTCTTTGAAGGACCGAATTCACCATGGAGCTAGCATCTAAATTCAGGCACACTTCTTACAGGTCCGCTCTTGGCCCTGAATTCAAAAACAGGCACTGCAACCTACCTCCAGCCAGCAGTAATACTACTACTTGCTCTGAAGTCGCTGCTCGCAATCTTTGCGATTTCAAGTAAGAGACAGTTCTTTGCAATAAACTGAAATATTCTCAGGCTGCCAACTAGTGTTACTTGCCCACCCTCAAGTTTACTCTGTTACTGAAATTGTACTCTGGTCCAAAAACAACACTCCAAGTTAGACTTTAACTAATAAAGACAACAGCAACACCCTTTAAAAGTGCAGTTCCCTTTTTAATCAGAGGATTCGAATTTCACTAAAGGAGTGATACAGAGAACCAGTAATCTATGCAAAGCCAAGTCCTCACCGGCACACGAAGGGAGTCAACAAGTCTCAAATTTCTGACAGTCACAAGTGTTCTAACAAGCATTACTAGCAGCAAAGTAGTTACAGTCACTGCCTACTCTAATGTGAAACTCAAGATCTAACACAAGAAGAGATTAAGTCTTGTACACCCACTAAAAGGAGCCAGCTACACAATACTGATAGCCAAAACAGAGAACTCAAAGCCTAGAAATCACACTTTTTAGAGCAGTCATGACTGACTAGTAAATGAAAGGGAATCACAGGAAAAATACATATCTTAACTTCTCAGAAAGTCTCCAAAATACATGCAAACATCCCTTTCTGCATATACAAACTGCTAGGCAAGCACATAATTTTGGAGTCACAAGACTGTAACACTATGCTCATTTATTAGATGCTTTCCTCAAGACCTTTATATACCCCCAAACCACGCCAATTGGGTTTCGTTCACATGTAGGAACTGGGCAAGGCTCCTCAAGTATACACTTTCAATTTGTTCAGGCTAAAGTTACTGAAATTTGTCCATGATAAAAACCCCATGTTTTTAATCATACCTTGATGAGATCCAGAACTATCAACTCCTGCTATTAACATTACCACATCAACAATGAAAGAAAGGCTCTCTTGAATCAACTTCACCACCTGAGAACGATACATAGAGAGAGCTTCTGCAGCTAGGAAACAACCCCAGACCAAACTTCCAAATCCTCATAGAGCAAACCAGAGTCATCTTTTGCAACCGTAAGAAATGACGTATTGATGCCAATGTGCTTTAAAAACACAAATGGTAACATAATCAAACTTTGTAAGTGGAATTTGACAGTGTTAATGTTTTGAGCCTTTAAATACAGAAGCTCAGATCAAGCTGTGATAGAAAACAAAGGATAATTCAGCTTTATACTGTTAATTATGCTGTTTAAGCTTCATATTCAAAGCAAAATTATCTGGAGAAGTGTAAGACTAAGACTTTAAGCTTCCAGCTTTCCTATGTCTTTTGAAATGGTACAAGGAGATACGTCAGAATGTCGTCCATGAGTGAGACTGACTGGCTAATGTCCTCAGCAGAACATTACAGAACAGTTGTGATGATTCTCTAGAGAAATTACATGTAGATAAGCTACTTCATGGCTTTACATATTCAGCATGGAACGATGTGTTGAATACAAGAGTTCTCTACATGAACCAGCAAAGATGCTCTTGCAAGAAGCCCAAAACTTTGCCGTGTCAAGAAATAGGGCTGAAGAGTCACAAAGGACTATGTGCAGAAACCTTATGGAGAAATGCAAGAGAACTGCATGTAAGGCATTACACAGCTGACACTAACAATTTCCCTGTGATGTTAAGCTAATTAGTTCCAGCAGTTTTGTCCATGTTTTATGGATTCTTACTATGTAGCCACAAGATGTGGGTCTGGTGACTTCAAAGCTTTGTCTACACAAATATTTTTAATTACTGGTACAGAAACTACTGGTACAAGGCTGATGGATGTAGCCTAACAGACAGGATCCATAACTCAAAGCAGATTTAGTTTCAAAAGAGGAAGTCAATACTACAGATTACAGCATCCACCAGTGTAATGTCTTCTTTAAGAACATGCAAAACCAAAATTTTGTCTAAAAGCAAGGCAAACAGAAATATCAGTTATTTCAAACACTAGTGAATGGCACAACACAAAAGTATCTATCAAGAGCCACACTATCCCAGCACAGCCAGGATGAACACGTACAGAGAGCACAGCTACGCTGAGGACAGTTGCAGGAATAAATCTTCTAATCCTCCCAAACATAGGGAATATTACAGAGTCTGATAGACGGCTGTTAATTCTATAACTCCGTTTGCAATGAATGGGTGTTAAGCAAACTAATTATCCTGTTTCTAACTACAGAACAGCAGCACAGCACAAAAGCAAGCGGTATTCATGACCAGGTGTAGCTAATAAAGGAATATTAGCATAATGCTACAAATGCTAAATGACAATTACTCAAGATAGACACAGCTAAGCCTTCTAATCATTGCCTTTCGTTGCACCACACACACTGCAGAACATATAGCTCTGCTCTGTGGGGAGTATGAGGCAAAAATTTAGAAGTTGAGTTTAACAGATGTAAAACACACACTAGGGTAAGCTAGAAATGCTGGAAATATTTGTGAACGTGCAGACCGGTATTCATTGCAAAACAGAACACAGGATGCATTTCATCAAAGTACAAAACTGGTGAAGACTGGACGGCCAGTTTAACAGTTATACACTTCATTGAGGGTCAAGCTTCTTCACCATTTTGTTGCAGGAGCTTTTTAGGAGCGGATACTCTGATAATAAGGAGATAAATATTCTCAGCATAGGACTCAAGGACACTCAATGGCTACAAGCACGAGTAGTAATACCAAAAAAGGCCCTAAAAAACTCTCCTTGTTTTTTTCAGTTTAAAAAAAAAAAAGTCAGAAAAAAGACTGCAGACCACCAGAAGACCAAAATAAACTACAGGCAGCATCACTAAAAGCTACTTTAATTCTCTAAATGACAGAAACTGACAAGCAGAGCTCTTTTTCCATACCATTATTTAAAACATAGGGGTTTATATTTGCCAGTTATTCTTTGTTTCCTCCACAAAATGTACTGTAGACCACAGACCTACTTCCTACCAACTCCATGTATATACTGCTGCTATTATACACATTTGGAACTGTCAAAAAACGGTCAGTGATCATACTTAGACTAGTTAAATGGTTCTCTGTTCTTCTTAAATTTGGTAACTGCAAAGCAAATATTTATCATAACATTTCTCAATATAAAGTTAAGTCTTAGTGCATATTCCCTTTTATGCATAATTTTAATGCAAACAATAAGTATTGCTGTGATATCACAGCTGATATTTTGAAAACCAATTCAACATTTTATATTATGGATCCGAAAAGAAAGTTTCCTTACTATGTTTATTACCATCCAAATACAGCATGTGACACAACAGCTTAAAGTCAAAACATAAACCACAAATTAGATAAAATTTTATTTACTTGAGTGACTTTACTTCTTTTGAAAATAACTTCTGTTACGATATTCAAGCCTGTATGTTCTGTTAGTCTACCCATATACTAAACACATACAAAACAGACATATAGCTCATTGACGTATCTAAATGTCTGAATGCTTCTGTTCTTTCTGAGTCATGGGAGAAGAACAATCAAGGACTATGCACCAACAAGATAAAAACCAACAGCTGTTTTTAAATCAGTTTTCAAATGTGTCTGAAGACAGTTTGTCACTGGTTTCAAAATCTCTTTTTTTATGCATGTAACCAAAGTAAATACTGGTTTTGTATCTATTTAAAAATAGCAAGTTTATTGAGTTATTAACAAGCATAACATAAACCCTTCGTTAACACTGGAGTAGCACCCAGAAGTATAGGATTTATGATGAAAACAGTCTCCTGAACTGATGTGACAGCAAATTTGCAATTAGATGTGTAAACAAAGGATTTGGAACAGGAGTCTCAGAAAACCAGTTTTGCAGAGGACAGATGGGCAGAACTGACCTGCACACTAACTTCCATAACCTGACAGGCTGAATTATTTTCCACTTTGCCCAAAAGCCATGGTGTCTCAATTTCCAGAGGCAGCAACAATAAAAGCTTCTTTACAGAATACCCCTTCCCAATGAAACCCTACACTACTTGTTAGTTTTCTTAACAGTTGGAATTCACAATGCCCATAGAAACAGGTTATTCTTTCATTGGCCCATCACAGACTACAGAGAAGCAACTCTGGCCCCAAGGAACATTTATGCTACCTCACACACAGAGCACAGCCTCAAGTTTTTGACAGCACAGAAATATACTGCACATCTTTCACTCTCTGCCAGAGTAAAGCACTGACAGGGTAAACTAATACCAGCTCCTCAGCTTAAGATGAGTAATAAACACCCATTTTTCCAAGAACTCTGATATTAATTTCTCATGGAGGTGCACTGATGGCTGTGCTTGCACCACAGGGCTCACGTCCTTGCTGCTCTTCTGCCCTCAGCTTATTCCTTTGTTATTCAATTACCTGTATTTTGAGAAAGCTCCCAAGCACAATACATTTTTCCATTATTGACGTGTAGTCCTGAAATCCGCAGGCTGTCCTCCTTTGAGGAGTCCCTCAAGGCAGATTCATGAAAGATGGGATGAAACCACACAGATCACAATAGCAATACTACTTAGAAATTGGAGTCCCAGTGAGTAAGAGGCAAAAAAATGCTAACATTACTACATACCTTGGCTTTGCTTCCTCTGTAGGCACTCTCCTCCTGAACACATATTATCAAAGTTACTGTAAATAAACACTCAAACTTACCATAAAAATCCCTTAGCTATGTTGTAAGTACAACTCTGAACCACCCAAGCTTAACTTGAGACAGTACATCTAGACTGACAAGCTCCCAAGTAACACCATTGTGTTTTCTGACAGCACTTTGTTCTCCAGAGAGCTCCTCCAGGCACTTTGTGAAACTGCAATCCTTACAGCATTTTCTCCACTCCAGATCTTATTCCTTCCTACCATTGAGATACAACATCACTATCGACCTTTATAGCCCAGCTGAAATCACACAAGTACATTTTGTCATTTCCAGGAAAGCTCTATGTATTACAGTGACATCGAGATAATTTGTCTTTTCGAACTTTTCCACTTGAAATAATCCTATTTCCTTACCACTCTACTCTTCTACTGCTACCATGGCAGACTCTTGGCCAAATCCCTCTAGCAGTATTTTTTTTTTAGCCTGAAAAGGCAGCAGGTAGTGCTAAGGGTAGTTAAAACCACTAAGCCAGCAATAGTCATTTCTGCAGCAAACTAGGAACAAGAGATAAACATTTTTAGATCTAACCTTAACTCTCCTGGTAGGTCCTTCCCCAACACTTCTTCATATTTCACACGAAAGCTATTAATCAGGAAAACTTGTACTACCTTGAGGTCAGCATCGCAGTAAGCATTTCTTAATTTTGGAAGAGTAGAAACAGAATCTAATAAGGCTAACAGGATGAAAAACAGTCTTTCGTAAATGGTCTGCCTGTCATTTCACACCTATTGAACACAAAGTTTTGAAATGCCACACTAAAGAAAAGTGTGCCTTTCCAATATATATGGAAGACTCTAAAGCAGAAAGAAAAGTTATCCAGGGAATGTGGAAAGAGTAAAATGTGGAGAACAATGCTATTTTAGCAGGACCTGATTTGGAAGCCCACAAATTAACATTCCATCTCAAAAACCCTGTAAGACTACCAGACTTGCCACTTTGTTCACCTTCACAGCATGAAATGTAACACAGGGAAACAAGGTGTTCAGAACAACGCTTTTTTTTTTTTTTAGAAACATGAGGGTAACAAGATACTGAAAAAAAAAGGTAAGAAATTAAAAAGCCAATATACAAAGCATTCCTGTGACATGTAGAAGCTTAACAGAACTCACTGCTAGAGAAAAATCGCTCTAGTCATTATTTGGCATAATGTTCACATGCACTATTTGTATCAAATATGTGAAGTAACCAAAGTCTCCCCTAATTACTTGCGAAGGCATAATCAGATTTGCGGCATGCAGCCTAACTAGCAGCTTCCAGTACAAACTGTTGAGAACAACTTCACGTCTATTGCGGGGCATCCCAAACCGACTGGCTGCGGGGTTAGCTGCTCAAGAGAGAATTCTAGTCCTACAAATACCACCGTTTCCCAATAACAACAAGGGGAATTGAGAAAAAGAAATGACAGGCCAGTCACTAAGCCAAGACAGCGCAAACACTGACTAAACATGGTGCCTCGACAGCAACAAAACACCACGTATTCTATAACGGGGTCAATGTGCTAATGTTAACTTCTACGCTTACCATCCCTAACGCTTTTTTTGGTCCATCTCGTGCAATCACCAGGTCAATCTTGCCAAACGCCACAAAACTAGACATCGACTCCTCCCTGGAAGCACAGCCACTTACAGATATCCTCCAAAAACTCTATAACCGGGACACATTCAAAGGTTATGGGGAGTACTGGGCAAACAGCACTTCCTAACGAAGAAAACAACCCAACACCCCCACAACTCGGTTGAGCCATGCGCCGCAGCAGCACAGCGTTTTGGCAACAGATACTGTATTTACACCTCTACCAAAGATAGCCCCTGAGGGGGATTTGGCCTTGCACCCGCTCCTTCAGTCACAGGCCTCGGGAAACGCCTCAGGCAGTTTATTAACGGCACCGAGAGGGTCTTCATAAAGGACAAGAGTCCCAAAAGGGCACGGCGAAGGCCCTTTCCCCGCCTCACGCCCGCTCCCACCGGCACAGCCGACCTGGGCCCCTCCGCCCCCTCGGGCGACCCGGGGGAGGGCAGCGCCGGGCGGAGACAAGGCCACCTGACGGCTCCCTCCCCCGGCTACCGCCACCTTCCCCACACACCCCCCCTCCTCCCCGGTGGC
>VZRU01002735.1:975-15612 GCA_013398155.1 Pedionomus torquatus | reverse complement strand
GCCTAAGAATCCTGTCCCCTTCGCTGTGCTGGGAATGGGGAGACATTTGGGAACTGGCACCTTTTTGTGGCCTCCAGCCACAGCCAGAACAGAATTGTCTGGAGTATTATTTGTCCCTAATCTTTCCCGCGGTGCCTTGTCCAAATTTTAATACAAAATTTCGGTGTGGTCTTTCTCCTTCCTTTTAAAATTTAGACCTCATTACAACCAGAGTGGCAAAACATTAAGGATATCAGTGGATAATTCTAGGCATAGCTCAGTGCACAGGTTTTCCATTGCTCCCCCTGGATGCCAGCCCTTTCTGTGGAGCTTGGTGTTATTTGAGACTTCTTTGAGATTGTTTTTCAATCTCTGCTCCCTTTCCCTGGTCCATCTCCCCCCTCACCCCCTTCCTGGTTTCCTTGCCAGGAGTTTGTTTAAGCTTTTTCCCATCTGTGTCTCATTGTAAAAGCAAGACGAGCCAGTTGAAAACAAAACGATTTCTCCTTATAAAGCCCTCAGTTGGCTTAAAACTCTTTCCTTTATTTAAAAGACCGAATGGTGACTCCCCTTGAAAGAGAAGAGGTTTGAGGACGTGCCTTGTTCAGCAGCGGCACGATCGGACTCGAGTCTGCCATGGATCCAGCCTCAGGTGCCCTCTGGGAGCTCTCGTTTCCCATCTCTTACGGCAGTAAAGAGTTTTTTTTTTTTTTTTCTGGAGCTCTGAGCAGTAACTGGAGAGACTGTGGGGGTAGATGAGAGTCCACAGCTGCTGCAGCGGTGGTGACACAGCTGTCCTATGTCACGAGTGTGAGTGTTCTTTAACAGGAACTGTGAGTCTCGTGCTGCCGAGCCATGCTACACTCCTCTCCTGCCACTCCGAGGGCTCTGTCTGTGGGAGTTGTGGGAAGAGGTTGGTTCCGTTGCAATGGTTGTCACAGACAGAGAGGGATGAGTATTTGATCAGTGTGCATCCCTAACGTGTCTTGGAGGTGTTTAAAACTGTCACTGTCAGAGTTGAGAGACCCTAAGTCAAGCTTTTTCCGCTTAAATGACAAAGTTTTTCTGCCGCTGACAAGGGGAAGAAACAAAGTTAATCATTTTTCTCTTGACCCTATCGCCTAGCAAAGCTAACAGGCAAATCCATTTGACCTATGGGGCTTTTTTTTCTACATGAAACCTTAGCCTGGGTCCAAGTCTGTTCCACATCAGGGACCACACGGCACTTATTGATTAGGTGATGGCTTTACCAAATACTTCCCATTTTCTCTTTCGTTTGGAGATGAAACATTTGTCCCATCATCCTCTCAAGATTGAGTTTTTGGTCTGTGGGTAGCACAACCCTAATTCAGCAAATTAAACTGCTTTAAAGCCCCTTGACGCGTACCAGCCAGTTCATTGACTCTGGCCTAAAGCCTGACCTGTTGATTGTGGAGGTTCCATCAAATCAGGAATTGATTTTTGCATTTCCAGATCCAAGCAGAGTATCTGAAAGTGGAAACAATTCTAAATAATTAACCACTACTGACAACAAGGGGAACTTCAGGCCTGACAGTGTCTCTTTTAAGGCCTCCACCACCTTCCTCTGAAGCCGTGGCTTGGGTTTGGGTTGTTTTCTGCTCCCGCAGCAGCTATAATGGTGCTTGTTTTATTTTCTTGCAGCATATGGTTATGAGCTTTAGGGTATCAGAGCTACAGGTTCTCCTGGGCTTTGCTGGAAGGAACAAAAGTGGAAGGAAGCACGAGCTCCTCACAAAGGCATTACAGCTGCTGAAATCTGGCTGCAGCCCAGCCGTCCAGATGAAAATTAAAGAACTTTACCGGCGGAGGTTCCCCAGGAAGATCTTAACCCCTTCGGACTTGTCCATGCTCCACATCCAGGCTGGGCAGCTGCCATCGACCACCGCGCTGTCGCAGGGGACGGTGTGTCACCTGTCCTATGACCATGGCTCAGCCACTGTGGCAGCAGCTCTTCTGCCCCCGGCACCAGTGCTGGGCCCCAAACATGAGACGGATGTTCAGCACCTCTCGCCACCCATCCATCCCGTCCACCCTGATGTCAAGATGAAGAGGTTGCCTTTCTATGATGTCTACGATGAGCTGATCAAACCCACCACATTAGGTATGTATGAAACTGCTCAGTACTCCTGCTCTTTGGAGGCTCCTTGGTTTGGCTCAGATGGAGAAGACTGAGCAGGAGGGGCATCACCGGCATGGATTCAAAAGGCTGAAGACATCCAGTGGGATTTCTTAGAATTNTCCGCCCCATTGTTCCCCTCCCTGGTCAAGAGTCCCCCAAAAGCTTTCCACCTTCTAGCCCCTAAAGGGGCTCTAACATCTCCCTGGAGCCTTCTCTTCTCCAGGCTGACACCCCCCCCCCTCAATTTGGGGCATTTGAACCCATAGTTTCCTGCTCCAGCCTGCGTGAGCTGCCAGAAATGGAAGCTTTTAGTTGCTTGTTAGTCTCATTCCAAATTTATTTGCATGAAAAAAGGGGTATTTCTCTCCCAGCCAACACCTTTATTGTTAAGTGTGTATTTTATGGGCCTATATAAGTTCTGGATTATTTACTACTTTCACCCAAGAGAGCCTTGGGGTTTATTTCCATTTGGAATTGAGAAGCTTTCTGAAGTCTGGCGCATCAGAGGATAAAAACATGGATAAGTTGGCATAGGCTTCCCTTTCCGAACAAATCAGTGGGCGACAGGAGAGTTAATTATGAAAAGTGGTTTGTTATTTTTGCAAACAATCGGTGGTACAACTGCCAGCAAAACCCTCTGCCACCTTTGAGTCTTAATTCTGCCTTAATTAAGAGCAGAATCAGGGTCTAGCAGGAGGCTGAAGGCACTTGTTTCTCACCATGATGGGGGGGCAAAGCGTCCCAGTGCTTCCCTGTTTGTAAAACAGTAGGGGGGGTTGGAAAGTTGTGTGTTTGCCAGAATCTTTCAAATCCTGATGGGGGGACCCATGGTGCACGGTTGGCCCCGTAATTGCTAGTGGGTTTGGAAGTGCACTTGTGGTGCTTTGAACCCACAAAAAAGGGAGGTTTATTTTGGTTTTCAGAATAAGTTTTAAGTAGTATTTTTACTTTAGGTTGAGCCCTTCTGGCCTCTCCAGTGTAGATCCACCCATTTTAGGCCTTTTTAAATGGTTTTTACTTGTATTTCGGGGTTGTTTTTCTTGCATATAAACATAGTGGTGTGTGCTAAACTGGAGATAAGTATATCCCAACTCCAACCAAAACCCCTGCACTTTATCAAGGGCTTGGTTTCCTTCCTGTTTTGCTAAAAAATGCCATTTTTTCAGTTTGGCTTTGTTCGGTCTCTTGGACAACCTGTGGTTAAGCTTCCTCCTTGAAATAGGAGACTTGCCCTGCAAAAGAAATTATTTTTTTTTTAGTTCTTTCCTGATAAAACTCCCTTATCTATGTGTCAGTGCTTGAGCTTGAATGATTTTTTTATGTAATTCTTGAGGAATAGTGGACTTTTCAGCTTCTGGTGGTTTATATCTTTCTTCTTCCTTTCACTGTGTAAACATCCCCTTCCCGTTCTGTTCTTTTAGTTACTTTGGGCAATTTGTTATAAATATGCAGATATGAAGGCAGCAGTGGCAGAAGAATGCCAGAAATAAGCAATATATGGGTGGAATAAATGAAAATAGGGATGAATAGGATGATGATGGGTGAAGACAGGGATGTCGGGGTCCATGGGGACTGAGTGGGAGCTCTGTTGGGAGGATTTTGCCAATGAGCGAAAGGCTCAAGGGGAAAAGTCCTAAGATGATCAAAATTCCACTGAATTTCCCCAGTCCGGGTGCTGCCAGCCTGTGGCTGCTGTTGGTCTATCCGGGGAAGATCTGGCAGGTCATCATCTGGCAGGGAGCTCAGGGCCTCGCATTCCTGGCATTCCTGAGCTGTAGGAGACTGGAGAAACCAAACCCCTCGCCCTGCTGAGGAATCTGGGCTTGAATTTGCTTTTTTGGGGAGGCCAGCGTAAGGGGGTCCCTCTCCTGAGGCAGGTGATACCAGGGACAGAGCCAGCCTTCTCTGCAGATCTGTAGTCACCTCAGAGGGTCATGCTTGAAATAAGTAAAGGATCAGAAGGTAAGATTTACATGTGTCACTGCATTAACATCTTCAGCTTCATTTTCTCACAGCCCAGGGATTCTCTGTGTCCCAGGGAGCACCATCTGGAGCTGCTGTGCTCAGGATCTCTCCTGCCAGGTGTAAAAATGGGTGCAGAAAAGACCGAATTGACTCTTTGGCAAATAACACTTACAGAGTTCATTAGCAGCCTTCATTCTAGGATGCTGATACTTCGCAAATATTAATTAAATAGCTCCTGTTTGTTGTGTGGGAGGCAGACACCAAGAGGGAAGCTCAGGCACAAAAGAGGTCAGGGTTGAGAAAAGGGAAAATCCTAGGGTTTTTTTACATATTTCTTGCACCAGATGTTTTCACCATGCTCCTCACTAGCCCTCACATAGAATTTGTGATTCTCCCATCATTTGAGTTTCTCACAGCTATTTTTAATCAAGAGCTCAGCTGGTCTTCTCTAAATTAATTTGTGTGCTTAAGGAGAAAATGGCAAATCCTGATTGTTGTTCAGCATTACACTTATTCCATAACCACAGTAATAACTATAATTTCCAGGGCAATGACCAATCTCTGGGCCTCCTTTTGCTCCGCATTCCAGCTCTCTTTTCCTTCCCTGTCTCCCAGTCCCTGAGGCCATTCATGGACCCAGGAGAGCAAAATGGGTCAGGGATGTTCCTGATTTCCTGGCCGTTTGCTGTCAGAACAAGCCACTGCCCTTTCCAGGCCTTGGTTTCTCTTGTAAATAAAACGATGGAAACTGTACGTCTGCCTTGGAAACCAGACCTGGTTCTGTGATCAAGGACTTGGAAGACTCATGAATGAACCTTGGTTGATTTTAGTGGACTCTGTCCTTTGTTTTTAAAAGTCTTGGGACCCTGCAAGTGTAAGAATGACTTAATGATGATTTCTCTTAAATTCTCTCCTCCAGCCTCAACCAACAGTCAGCGGTTTGAAGAAGCTCACTTCACCTTTGCCCTGACCCCTCAGCAGGTTCAGCAGATCCTCACTTCCCGGTAAGCAAGTCGGTGTCTTGGGATGTCGAGGAGAATCCATGGCTTCCCATGTGGTGCTGCTCCGTTGCCTTACAGGAGAATAAAGTGCCAAATTGGGTGTAAAAAGGGGGGATTGCTTGCTGTCAGCACTGCTGTGCTGCTCACAGCCGTTGGGGACCAGTCTCAGTACCTGTGTAGAGGAATTATTGCATAAAAGGAAGAAAATACAGCAATTGAGATAAAAATGTGGTAGTTCATAATGAAATTTCAGACTGTAAACCTGGGCCTATAAACACAACTGTTTGTTCATACTGGTGAGTCTGGGATTAATCTTATATTCTTAAAACTCGGCAATAGCAAGAATTTTTGAGGTTGGTTTTCTCTTTTTCCCATGCCTTTTCTTCGATGGGCTTTCGTTTTATGTCCTTGTTTGGGAATTTTACCTCCTACTCCTAACAGGTATTACCTGTTACTGCATCAGTTTTATTGAAAGTATAACTCACGTGTATTGATACTGATATAACTTAATAACGTTGCACCCTGTTATAGTTGTAATTCTCTGTTAAGCACTGTTGAGAGTCTTAAGACCTTCTCTTTCCCTTGCAGAGATATCTTACCAGGTGCCAAGTGTGATTACACTGTACAGGTACAGTTAAGGTAAGGGGACATCTTTTTGATGAACTCATTAAGCCTTATTCCCTGAGCTACCATAGTGCTGGGAATTTATCCGGGGTTTTGATGAATCTCTGGTTTTACCACTTGATTTGGTTGGAAATTTGAAATATTTGGTGCTGGGTTCGGAACTGGGGATTTTGACAGAGTGAGGGTTCAGCAGCACCAAACCACAAGGCTCTTTCTAAACTAGAGGAGGCTGAGGGAGCTGCTCTGGGCTACTTGTCACTGCCACATGAGTTTCCTCAATTTAAAGTTTAGTAAAATTCAGTGTTTTTCAGAGCTTTGAACTTAAATAGACCTTACTTTGTCCTCTTCTTCTTTTTAATTCTTTGCCTGTTTGCAAAAGGCAGAATAAGATGCAGAAATGACATTGCCATAAAATTTGAGCTTTTTTTTCACGTTCACCCAGCTATTGCTCATGAAAATGCAGGATGTGTTGGGGGATGTGATTAGAAAAATACTTGCAAGTGCTTCCTGGGTTCCCCTCTGGTTCTTGCCAGTGGTGCTGGGGCAGGTATTTCAACGCCTGTGGCTCTGAACAGGAATGGAGGAGGATCTTGCCCAATGTGTAGGCGGGGTTAAAAAATATTAATTTTTATTATAAGGGGTTTGGACTTGGCAAATAGACAGAGAATGACTCCGTAAGCTCAGGAAAAAAAAATAAATTATGAGTTATTAGGGCTTCGGTTGTGATATTTGGAGGTGTGAAGAAAAATCATTATTTGAAGTGGAAGCCTTTGATGTCATTCAAAGGGGAGCCTGGTGACGGTTTTCTTGCTGTGTCTGTCTGTTCCACTTGGCTCCAGTGGAGGGGAGCACACAGGAGTCCTGTTACCAGAAAGGCATCGGGGGTGGGTGCTTGGAAACATCCCTTCTGTAATGCAGAAAAAAACTGTGTGTTTTGGAAGGGCCAGTTTCAGTGTATTTTGCATCTTAATACGTTTTGAGTTTTGGAGATAAAACAGTTTAACAAATAATCCACCAGGAAGCTTTTAGGAGCCACCTGGGGTGTCTGAGTGTGTCCCATCACCTGAAAAAGCGAGCCCTTGTTTAGCAAACTTTGGTGCAGGAGTTAAAACCGATGGTGGGATGGTTTCTCCTCCTGCTAATGTCCTTCAGCACACAGGACCCTTGTGTTTCCAAGCCAGAAAAATATTAACTCTCAGTTTTATTCCTTGTTTTATTTGGTGAGCAGGGAGAGCAAGCGTTTCTCTGATGGAGGACAGCAAGTGGTAGCAGAGAAATATAACCCAACTTCCCGTGCAGTGACTGCTCTGTCCTATTCACTTTGGGTCAAATAGAACTTTTTAATAACCTTGGGTGCTTTCGTGGCGTAACTTGAAGGTATAATTCCTTGCATCTTGAAGCACTGCAGAATCTCTGAGTGAAGAACACCCACAGAAAACACATGTAGGGCTGTTCATCTGCTTATGTGTTTTCAGCTATTGATGTGTCCTGCTTGGAAAAATGTTTTTCTTTCCCCCTTTTTCAAGGGAAACAGGGTTTGCCTGCCTTTTTTGGAGGGAGCATCACCACTCATTTGCCTGGTTTCTCCCTCCTGCTTTTTAGGTTTTGCTTGTGTGAAACCAGCTGTCCCCAAGAAGATTATTTCCCTCCTAATTTATTTGTCAAGGTCAATGGAAAACTCTGTCCCCTGCCTGTGAGTAAATCTTACTCCTTCCTAATATCTTGTAGTCTAAAATCTGCCCCTTTTAGGTAGCTGCAGCTCCCAGGAAGCATGGTGGGAATGGATTTTTCTGGAGATAAAAGGCTTGACTTGAAGAAATGGCATGGTCAGGTGCAAAACTGATTTCACGCTGGTGATGATAAGCTGCGCATTGTTTAAAGGACTGTGCTCTTGAGTTAAAGAATATGCAAACTTTGGGCCTGATTGTTTTGTTTTTTTTTTTTTTTTTACCAACAGTTTTTCTCTTTTTTTTTTTTGTTTTTTTTTTTTTGTGGTTTTTTTTTTTTTTTTTTTTGACAAGAAACTTGGTAACAAAAATGCAGAATAAAATCTGAGATTAATGGAATTAGTTTATTGCGTTACCATCAAACCTGCAGAACGGCCTCTGATGCCCTGTCCTGAGCCACTCCCTTCCTGGTTTGAGAGATTTGCATTTTTTTTGCTTCAGATATTCTGTCTGTTCATGGCCGAGGTGATTAGTAAACCTGCTTTAAAAAAAAAAAAAAAATCGTTTCTGGCCACATGAGGTGGAAAGAGGGAAGCACGAGTGAAATGGGAGGTGGGTAAAGGGTTGTGTGTGTCCCCACCCCCCCAGCTTCTGCTGGAAAAGATTTCCTGCCTTCCTTTGGGTGAGTCGGCAGCAGCTGAGACACCCAGGAACACGCTTTGTTGGTTTTACTTTTGCTGAAACCAATGGGCAGCTGCTGAGTCAGCCTCAGGCTGCCTGGCTGAAGGAATGGGATGAAGTTGGGACGTGGCTCTATTGAAGCAAAACTCAATGTGAGATTTGTCACTGGATGTTAATTTTTTAGCTTCCCAGCCTCATTGAACTGGTTTGGTTGTTTATTTAGTACCACTTGGTTGTTAATTCGGTGCCATTTGGTTGTTAATTTAGCACTGCAACAGAGAGGGGGGTCCAGCTGGCGATGAGAGCACCCCTAGCACCCTCGTCAGTGGAAGGAGGTTAGGGGGAACCTTTACTCTTAATTCCTTAAGGAAAAATAATGTACAGCTTTGAGGTTTTAGAGAAACTCACCCAAGCTCTCAGGTGGAACATGAAGTATCTGCAGGTACATGAAGAAATGGAATTTCTAGGATTTTGTGTGCAGCCCTAAACCTCAGAGAGGGTTTATTTTGTCTGATCTGTCTCTATTTGCAGGGTTATCTCCCACCCACCAAGAACGGTGCGGAGCCAAAGCGGCCCAGCCGCCCCGTCAACATCACCCCCTTGGCACGGCTTTCAGCAACTGTCCCAAACACCATTGTAGTGAACTGGTCCTCAGAGTTCGGCAGGGTGGGTGCCATGAAAGCCATTTTTCCCCTTTGCTGCAGGATCAAGCCCATTTTTTTGCAGCTCTGCCTCTCCTTTCCTTTCTGGTGGGTTTTTCTAAGTCTGAGCAGTGTCATCTCCTCCCCAACAGAACTACTCGCTGTCCGTGTACCTGGTGAAGCAGCTGACGTCAGTGATGCTGCTCCAGAAGCTGAGAGCCAAAGGCATCCGGAATCCAGACCATTCGAGAGCCCTGAGTAAGTATGTCTTGGGAAGGTGACACCCTGCTTGAGCTGATCCTGGGGGGACAGAGACAGTTGGAATTAGCACTGCAGGCCTTCCTACACGTCCCTTCCCGCTTGTGGGGCTCTCCTGATGAGAAATTGCTGGGAAGATAAGGATTGTAAAGATTAGGGGTTATTTCTCAGCGATGCCACTTGACAGCGCTCTAAACCAGACCATTCCTCAGGTGGCTGCCCGTCTCCAGGGTGGTACTTCCAGTTTGTGCTGTGACCATCGGTGGGAAGTGCAGCCATCTCTGCTGACTCTCAAATTATACCCTGTTTCCAATGAGCAAACGTTTCCCCTGTGTTAAAACCTTTAAGGGAGAGATTCTCTTTGTGCTATGTCTTGCCAAGGAGCTGTCAGCCTAAAACTCAGCATGTCTATGCTGCCAACCTCTAAATTTCAATTGTGGTGCAAATTAATATATCGCATCTGGACATATTTGTGCATGTAAATGGAGGAGGATGTCAACAGGAAATATTTCCC
This sequence comes from Pedionomus torquatus, assembly GCA_013398155.1. Taxonomy (NCBI): domain Eukaryota; kingdom Metazoa; phylum Chordata; class Aves; order Charadriiformes; family Pedionomidae; genus Pedionomus; species Pedionomus torquatus. The sequence continues at coordinate 6,142 of VZRU01002735.1, read as the reverse complement.
CCCTTTTTTCAGTAAAAGAAAAACTAACAGCCGATCCTGACAGCGAGATAGCCACCACCAGCTTACGAGTTTCCCTCATGTGTCCGGTAGGTTTCCACTTTTTTAATTGGCTGCTTTGGAGTGAGGTGAGAGCTAGTGCTGCCGCAGGCCCTGCTTTTGTTGAAAACTCACCCTTGATTCCTGAATAAAACCAGAACCACTTGTTTTCATGCATAAAATAATTACCAAGATGGTTGGTTTAAACTGTGTAGCCCAAGAATGTCTTCTCATGGCCTGATCCTTGTCTTTCCTTGACTATTAGCATTTGTTTGAGGTGGAAGCAAGCTGAAAAACAAAGCAAAAAGGCAAAAATACCCACAGGAAATCTTGTTGTCTCCCAGGTGTTATTTCTTCCTTGATATTTAGTTTAATCTCTTGTTAAATGCGCTGGGCAGGGTAGAGAAGGGAATAAATGGAATAACACCACTTAATAAATGGAATAGCAAGTTCTTGGTACTGTGGGAGGTTTGCTTTGGACAAATCCAGCTTCATTTCTTCTCTCTCGCTCCCCAGCTGGGGAAGATGAGGTTGATCGTGCCTTGCCGAGCCATCACCTGCAGCCACCTCCAGTGTTTTGATGCTGCACTCTATCTCCAGATGAACGAGAAGAAACCCACCTGGACTTGTCCCGTGTGTGACAAGAAAGCCCCCTACGACAACCTCATAATCGATGGGTGAGCTGAGCGGGCTTCTTACAATGCCTTTAGCCCCGATAATGTTTTTCTTGGAAGGCTTATCCTCTAACGCCAGCTTGTGTCGCCAAGTTACAGCCTCCAATACCTTAAAATCTGATTTTTTTTCATTCCCTAAACTGCTTTGATGCTAGTCTGGAGAGACTTCTCCCAAAGAACAAGAAGCCTTTGTCAAAGCCTTGGCTCCCTCACTGGCAGTCTCTGTGGAGGCAGGGACAAGAGAACCTGCTTCCTGGGCTTTGGACAGAGCCCTCCTCTGTGCTTTGACCAGCCTGGTTGTAAAACTAGACCTGCAGGTGATGCTGGCGTGGGTTTTAGAGCAGTAATTCTTCTCCCCCTTCATCCAGAGTCCCCCGTGGTTTCTGCTGTCCTTCTGTGTGTATTTATCTGTAGGTCCATGTAAAGTTTGCTTTCCCCAGCATCTGCTCTTGTCCCGCAGGTTGTTCATGGAAATCCTCAACTCCTGCATAGACTGCGATGAGATTCAGTTCATGGAGGATGGCTCCTGGTGCCCCATGAAGCCCAAGAAGGAGAACCAGGAAGTTTGCCAGGCATCAGCCTTCAATGGCATGGATGGTACAGGAGCTATGCTCACCTACTTTGGTTTTTAGAGATCTTTTTTTTTTTTTTTTGCCAACGCAACAGTTACACTTAAAAATTTTACATTTACAAAGCAACATTTTGGAGCATTTTGGATCCCAGCTGGGAGCCGGTATTTGGGATCCCACTGAAATACCAGGAGCGTGGCAGGCACTTAGCACTGACCTGTGGAGTAAGTGCTAGGAAAAAAAAGAAAAAACACCAAAAACCCCAAGAAAAATGCAGGTTCTTCTTGAAACTGCAGCATTAATTCCAGGTGGACTATGGGAGACCTGATCCTTAGCCTGGGGCTGATGCTTCTGGGATGGGGTGTGGATTTGGAAGCTCCGAGCTCGTAGAGGGTTTCGCTTGTCCCTGTTTTGGCAATTGATGCCTGGTTTTCCCCCCTGCAGCCAGTTCCCTTTACACGGTGAGCTCTGAGGGCAAGAACTCTTCAGAGGGGAAAAAGAAAGTGGAAGTTATTGATCTGACCCTGGACAGTTCTTCGGATGAGGAGGAACCCCCTGTCAAGAAGCAGTGCCCAGGCTCCAGCACAGCTCTTCCCGCCACAGCTGGGCCTAAGGGGTGAGGCAGCGCCGGAACCCACCCCCTGGCTCTGTTGGGTTTGGCTTCTTTTCCTTCCTGCTCTCCACTTCCTTCCTTTCCTGGTTCAAGAAGGACAGGGAACTGCTGGAGAGGGAAATGCAAAGGGCACTACAAAGACATGAGTGGACTAAAAGAAGGAAAGGCTGATGGACTTGGGGCTTTGTAGTCTGGAGAAGGGAAGACTGAGGGGGGATCTCAGCAATGCTCATAAATACTTGAAGGGTGGTTTCAGGAGGATGGGGCCAGACTTTATTCAGTGGTGCTCACTGACAGGACAAGAGGGAACAGGCACAAACTGGGATGTGGGAAGTTTCATCTAAACATGAGGAGGAACTTTTTCCTTTGAGAGCAGCAGAGCCCTGGAACAGGCTGCCCAGAGAGGTGGTGGAGTCTGTCTCTGGAGAGATTCCACATCTGCCTGGAAGCCATGCTGTGGGACCTGCTCTGGGTGATCCTGCTCTGTCAGGAGGTGGGACTGGATGATCTCCAGAGGGCCCTTCCGAACCCTGTGAGTCTGTGAAGGCTGATTCCGTGGCAATAACAGGATCTGTGTCTGCTCCGTCCCTGGGAAGTGCTACTGCTGCTTTCCCTGTCTCCCCAGGGTGAAGGGACCATGGGACAGAGGAGGAGGGAGGGATTGCTTTTGCCATGGGTGCGGTGGCAGCAGGTTGGAGGGGGGTTTGCTGATGAAGGAAGAATTTTGCTCTCAGCGAGTCATTCTGCTGCTGTTCACGTGCATTGGGTCTGTGTTCTTTTTCAGGGTGTTGAGTATCGACCACCGGCCATCTTCTGTGCTCCGAAGCCCTCCCATGGCTGCTCTGGGCAGTGATTATCTCTCCAGCCTCCCCCTTCCTGACTACCATCCCTCCTACCCGGTGCCTTCAGAGCTTCAAGGTAACAACAGACACCTCTGGCAGCAGTTACCAAATGCCCTGTTCTTTTTCACTGAGTTGTGGGGCCTTTGGGTTGTTCACGTGCAGAGTTTCTCTTGACCTGGTGGCTACTGCGGATCCCAGCAAGTGTTTTTTGAGTGAGAGAATTCACTGGCCTGACAGAGAAGGGAGAAGGAGAAAACTTAAGTTCTCTCCCTCCTGGTGTGTGACACTGGGAGGGGCGTTTCCTGGGGTTCTGGCTGACGGTATAGCTGGAAATGTGGGTGTTGGGTGGCCATCACAGGTAGGAACACCCCAGATTGCAGTTCCTGTGTCCTAGGACCACCCTGAGGCTGTGACTCTTTCCTGGCTGGCAGGGAGGAGCTGAGACAGGTTGTGTGTCCTCACCCTGCAGAAGAGAGAAGGGCTAGGGTCTGTGGCTGAGCAGTAAATAATAAACTGTTCCTGGGAACCCACTGATCTGGGGATCCTCATGTGCTTTACAGGAGTTTTTAAACCTCACTTGTGTTAAAAGTCCCTGCACTGGTCCCTGGTGCACCTCACACATCTATCATACAGCTCAACACCCTTTGTGCCCCGTTTGGTGCCTGCACAGTCACCGTTGGGTGGAATTCCTTCACTCTAGGCCTTCTTGCTGAGAAGTTTGAGGGGGTGTGGTGTCACCATCTGGGTTGGGACTATGCTGAGCCACCCCTTGGCACTTTGCTGGAGCCTGGGTTTGGTTCCAGGCCCCATGTTGGCTCCAGAGAAGTGAAATTTCACCCGCCCTGAGCTGTTCCTTTGCCAGGGCTGCGTCATGAGCTACAGAGGGGTTGTAGGAGCAGAGCTGGAGGGTGCAATGATGATACTGGGGTCTGTCATACTTAAAGCAGCCTGAACCCATCTGCTGCTACCTCTGCATCACCACAATTTGGCTCCTCTTCCTGCCACAAGTTTATTTACCATTTAAAGATGTATTTCCCTACCTTTTGTTTTTCTAGGTCTGGATTTGTTTTCCTTCCTTCAAAGTGAAAATCAGGTAAGTTTCATTGGTTTTTCTTTTGGTTTCATTTCTGTTTTTCTTTTTTCCTTGCCTGATCTGCAAACTCATCCCTCTCTGCTCAGCCAAACGTCGTCCTCCTCTGTTCTCCTCTCTGGGAACTGTCAGTCCCTCACTAAGGGAAATTCGGAATTGCCAAGGGCTCGGGGGTGGAAGGATTTTGCTTCCCTGAGGCTGAATCCTTGTGGATTGTGGATGTAAAGCAGAGAGATTTGGTGGCAGTCACTAAGATCTGATTTGTCTCTTGCTGAGATCTGGCTTGTCCCCTCCACATGTGGCAGGAGGTGCTTGGTGTGGAGCAGGGAGCTGCCCAGATGGCTTTTCGGGGCGGGGAATGTGTCTCACTGTGGGCTCTGTCCTCTTTCTCTGTGTTGGGCTTCATTCCTGGCAGCTGCCACAGCATAAGCCCCCCTGAAGCCCCCACACAGGAGGCAGCGGGTGCTGGTGCTTTAGGACCAGTCTTAAATTGNTGTGACCTGGGCTGGGGTTTGGCAGGCACTGTGAGCTGATGTTTTTTTTTTCCCCTGCTCCAGCAGCATTACAGCCCTTCCGTCATCACCTCCTTGGACGAGCAGGACACGCTTGGCCATTTCTTCCAGTACAGAGGAGCCTCTGGCCACTTCCTGAACGTGAGCCCCCTGGGCCCAGCGATGGCGGGATCTCATGGCGGTGGGGGCTCAGCTGGGGGCCGTGTCAGCAGCATTGTTTCTGCTGGCACCCTGCGAGAGAGCCATGGCCACAATGGCACTATAAGTAGCCCCACGACACTCCCAGGTTGCCGGCCAGATGTCATTTCCCTGGACTGAGCCCCTGCTGCTGGCATTATTCCCTCCCTCAGTGGGAGATGAGGGCGGATTCCCAGTCAGACTGGGACCAGAGGGCGGATTCCTGGTTGGATTCGCTTCCCTCTCTGGGGCTGGAAGGACCCACCCAAGAAGTGTTGGGTTGTGGTGGAGGCCTTGGTGGGGGTGGTTTCCAGCCTTACTACATGCCCCATGGCAGTATCTGCCCTCCTGAGTGCATTGGGGTGGGCTGTGGAGCGCCTGTGTTCTGGTGGGGGGTCACTGAACCCACCCCCCACACCCTCCCCAAAGTATTTTTAAACCATTTCTATCGTGTAGGATTCTGCTGCAGATCAGGAAGAGCTGGGGAAGGGAATGCAGCTGCCCTCGAGCTGGATGTNGGGTGGTGGAAGGGGACGGGCGACATGGGGGAGCCAGGAGGAGGCGGTGCTGCCTCTGGCCAGTTCCTCCAGCAATGGCGCTGGCTCCATTGTAATTACGATGTATTTTTAAAAAAAAAGTAATTTCTTTTCCTCC
>VZRU01002732.1:141139-155647 GCA_013398155.1 Pedionomus torquatus | reverse complement strand
CCTCACGCCCCGCTTCCCTTCGGGGTCCCCCGGCGGGGGAGGGCCTGGGGCCGGTGGAGCTGCGGGAGCCCTTCGGAACAGCCCGTCCTGCCTTCCCGGTGCTGCCCGCGGGAAACGGGACCGAGCAGCCGGCTGGGTCTGCCCGGGGTGGGGGGGGGAAGCTGAGCAGAGCGACCTTCGCGGAGGGAAGGGGGGGAAATGTGTGCAAGTGTGGTGTTACACGTTCGTTTGTGCACAGCCCTCCTGAGAGGGGCTCTGATCGATGCTTATCAATGTCTAAAGGAGGGGTGTCAAGAACGCGGTGTCAGATTCTTCTCAGTGATGCTGGGTGACAGGACAAGGAGCAACAGGCACAGGCTGAAACATGGAAGATTCCAGCTCAACGTGAGGAAGAACTTTACTCTGAGGGTGACAGAGCACTGGAACAGGGCTGCCTAAAGAGGCTGTGGAGTCTCCTTCTCTGGAGAAAACCCACCTGGAGGCATTCCTGTCCAGCCTGCTGTAGGTGACCCTGCTTTGGCAGGGAGGTTGGACTAGATGATCTTTAGAGGTCCCTTCCACCCCCTGCCATTCTGTGATACCCCAGCAAATCACCTCTTCTTATCTCCTACCCTCCCCATTGTACTTTTGCCCATTGTGAAATTAGTGTTTGTAAAAGCTTTGCTAAGCACGTTTTTGGTGGGTTTTTTGGGGAGGGAGGAGAGGAGTTGGCTTTTGAGCAAACATCAGCGGCCTTCTCCTGTGCTTGACTGTTTGCTTTTCAGGAGGTGTGACTGATGAGGTGGGCTGTCTTGTTCAATCAGATTGCTGTCAGTCTGTGCCAACTGGACCACCCCGCACATCTGCAGCCAGTTGTTTCTAGAGAGCCCTTATTTCTGAGATAAGCTTACTTTGGGCCAAAGCAAACAGAACAGTTACCCCAGGAAGACTTATGACCTTTCCGACAGGCCAAGTGCCACACACAAAAAAAGGAACCAAACTGATAGCACGAAAGTTTGGTGTCTATCCAACTGTTAGGAAGCAGCAACTGAGAGTACATCTGTATGATCACAAGCTATCATGTTAGTAGAGTCTAACACATATTTAAAATGTAGTTCAAGCTAAACCTCCTTACTCTTGACTTTGATCCCAGTTATGGGTATGTGTACAGCCCATTATTACTTAGTTGACAGTCAATTTTTAAGATGCATTGATTCCTTGCGACTGAGAAGAAGACTTGTATCAGTTTTTTGACAGTGATAAAACTGTGATATGTCCCTGAAAAAAACCCATACAAAACAACTCTGCCTTCTGACAGGATAGCTTTAGCTTTCAGACTCGATAATTGCCCATTTCTTTTGTATAGGGTCCTTCGGTTTCAATTTTTGAAGTACCGGAGTTGTTAGGAAGCAATCCAAGCACCAGGTCTGGCTGTTAATATTGCCGTAAGGGTGGAGAAGCACCACGCCGGAGAATGAACAAGCAGTGCACAGCGTCATTAATGTGTTCCTTCTCTGTTCAAGTATCATACCGCTACAGCAGCCTCACCAATAGTATGCTGCACCAAACATGATGTTCTAATGGCTGAAGATGTAATTTTACAGCTGTATTAAATAGGAGTTGCCTTCTGAAACACCAGGTACTCAGTATTGTCGCAGCTGAGATATTGGAGGGAGCAGACGGCAGATCTCATCTAGTAGAGCAAGTGTTGTTACCAAGAACGTGTGCTGAAGGAGCTTTGCATGTTGAAAGCGTGATCATTTCAACACTCTCACATCAGTTCCAGTGGATAATCTTCACGTTTTCTTCTGTTCAGGAGCAGAACACTTAACATGACTTGCCCAATAGGAGAAAGCAAGCTGCTGAAAGAAGAACCAGTGTGAAACTTCTATGTTCCAGTGCCAAGCCCTGAACTTTGGGTGCCCCTGTCCCTTGACCCTTGCTTTCCCTCCCTTTGTTTCCAGTTGTAAAGTTTTGTTCCCAGAAAGCAGAGGCAGATCTTGCAATTTTGTGGGCACCCTTTTTGTAACTGGGAGGAGGGAGACTGCTATTTTTATCTGTCTCCTCGTTCCAGAGGAGTTTGACTTCTGATGTCAGCTCTGGACTGAAGGAGGAAGGGTCAACTGCTTTTAGCACCTGTTAGCTCTGTCAGTAATCAGTTAGGTACAGATATGAGCAGTTTCCCTTCCTTCCTTGAAGAAGATACATAATATTTCTTTCCTTGGGTACGTTTTAAAAAAAAAAAAAAATAAATGAACTATAGACAATACTTACTCTTGTTTTGTAGTAAATCATAATAGAAGATATAACCACAGGCTTTCTAAAAGAGGGGGCATGCAGTTCAGTGATAAAGTTTAGGGCCAGGCAAATGGGTTCATTATTCACCCTGCTCATGGGAGAAATTTTCAAGTAGTCCACTTGGAATATGTGGAATAAGAACTGAAAAATTATTTCACTGGAAACAGGATTAGACAGTAAATCTTTACAGCTGGTATTTTACTCATTATAGCAGGCAACACCTGAGGTTTGAAAGAGAAGAGTCAGCAAAGTGTGTGACTAGTAAGAGAGAGCTCCTTAAACTAATCCTGTCCCAACTGATAGCAGTTAAAAGTTTAAGAGCTAAAGCATGTGAGTTTATACCCATCCCAAGACTCTAGGTTGTTTTTGTTTCCTAACATAAATTAATTTGTATTATAATAGAATTAACACCTTTTTTCCTTTTTCCTTTTTTTTTTTTCTTTTTTTTTTAATTTTGAGCCCTTAACCTAAACAATATGTTATTTGAAAGTCAAGTGCAAATTTCATGCACCTCTTCCTTCTTGTAGAAGTAGCTTTGGCATCCCACAGCATCAAACTGACTAGTAAAATGTTTTGCACATGGGAAATCTGAATGTTTTCTCTCTTATAAGACTCCTCAATCTATATTTTTGTCCCTTTTTTTTTGTCCAATAATTTCATGATTTTTCTGTCATATGCTCTTTATTAGATGAGCAGCCCAGTGTTCACTTTCTGTTTGCAGGAGATGTTCCATGTCATCTGCCCAGCTCTGTTCTGCCCTGCCCTTTAGGATGAGGGATGAATGAGCAGTCGTAGTCGTTGCAGTGGTGCATCAAGGTATTGGAACAGCCTTGGAGGAATGATACCTTAAAAGCACAATCCAGAGAGCACATCACTGACCTGTACTGCTTTGGAGAAAACCTCGTATTGTCCCTCAGATAGTTTTCCTAGTTAGTTTTCTTAGGTAGGTAGGTTTGAAGGACATCTGATTGCTTTCTTCCTGAGGTGCTGGCAGTATCAGCAAAAATTCATAGGGAAGAGACCTTGTGATATTTGCTGGCACACGAGAAGAGAAGAGCATTTGCTTTGGTGCTACCCTGCCTTGCACATATCCTATGACAAGTAGTCCCTTTTCTTGAAGATTATTTCTTTGCTCTCTGTGTGGCTGGCTGTCAGTGGCTGTACACTGTGCTCAGCTTTTCCCAACAGGTCATGGATGTGTGAACAAGGCATGAGATTTTAGTCCTGGCGCAAGAGTGTGTTGCCTGCTGAGCTGCCTGTGTGCTTCCAGGTAGTTACTGCCTGTACCAGTACACTTCAGCAGTGTGGGGCCAGGTGCTTTTCCTCATTTACCTAGACATTCATTGTTCTGTGTACACTTGCAGCATCATATTTTAAGTTGTGTGGGTGCTAGTTATCTGATGAGGACCCTAAAGACACATCTTCTTCACTTGCTTTCTTGTCTGGTTCCAGATTCCACATCTGTAAAATGTATTTTTTTCAGTCAGTTTGATGCTGAACAGAACCAGCTTTTGAAATACATTGTATCCTTGAAGCTTCTTGGCTGGTGACTTCTAATTGTTAACGCACAAGACAATAGTATTTTAATTTGGTAAAGGCAGTTCATTGTGAGCCTTTTAAACTCTCAGTATCAGGAAAATGCATTTTTCTCAGCTTAGTTAGCTTGTGCAAGTATAGAGCTGTGCAAGATATATACCAGTGTATAATTCTGTGCTTTGGTATCTTACTTTGTTTTCAAGTCAGCTTGCTGAAAATGTTTAGCAACTATTTTTGAACATCAACTAGGAGCATTTATCTCCTGCTTCCAGGTCAAGTAACTAATTTCCCAAGCTTCTGGATTCAGACTGGGATGAGAAAATCTAGGGCTTTTGGAAAGGTACAGACATGTATGTTTCCATATGCTTTAAGCCTTCTGTTTACAGTTGGTAGGTCTACTTGTGGTCCAAAGAGTTCTTCTTGACACAAGCTATCTAGTCGCATGATGGCTGGATTGTTCTTTACCAGACAGGTAAAGAAGTTAAAGCTACTATTTTTGTATCACTTTACTCCATGTGTCTAATTTTTGTAGTTGTCATAGGGATGTTACATGACTGAGGAAAGTATCAAGCCCAAGAGGAACACCTAAGTGTGAACATTCCCCTATTCTATTGGAAAAAGTCGGAGAACCCTAGGATGAAAGCGCTTGATGTTACAGCTCTTCATTAGATAGAAAGGTTTTTTTTTCTCCTTGCAGTCACTTGGGCTTCCAATCACAGATGAGCAAATAAAGGAGATGGAAGCAAATCTGGACAACATTGACTTCAAGATGGCAGCAGAGGAAGAGAAGAAGCTGCGTCACGACGTGATGGCCCATGTTCACACGTTTGCCCACTGTTGTCCAAAAGCTGCAGCCATCATTCACCTTGGAGCAACTTCCTGTTACGTAGGGGATAATACGGTAATATAGTATTTTCCTTTCCTGCCTGCAGAGCTGTAGAAAACAAAGCTACAGTTGCTTACGTGACAGCTCTTTATAAACTTTTTTTCTATAAAATAATGTTAAATAGATTTTTTCAGATGTTTTTATCAGTCTTACTGTTGAGGTTAATTCATCTTTATCCTAGCTACCCTAGGAAGGCAAGCTGTCTTGCCTTCTTTCATTTGATATCAAGCAAGATCGTTCTGGAAACTAACTGTTCCTTAAGCTCTGCTCACATGTTAAATATTCAAGGAGATAAGAGATCGTGAGTTGCAAACACGCACAGGCACATGTGAACTGTCAGTTATGCCAGCGGGACAAGAGTTCACTGACTTACAGAACAAGGCCACTTTAGATACACGCAGCCCCTGAGCTTTCAACTGCTGCTTGGAATTATTAATTCAGGGTAAATAAAACTTTTCAGCGGCCAAGAAAATGGGTAGGTGTGTTAAGTGAAGAAGGAAGTACTGTACTACAAAACTGTAGAATGTTTGTGAGAAACCTTTCTAAAACTGAATGCAAACTAAACCCTAATTTCTCCGTGTATATATTGCTGTTCCCTTGTGCCCAAGTAATTGTAATGCTCTTGTTGTACAAGAAGCTGCTGCATGGTTATTTTTATTCTACTCCTTTGCAAGCCTGTTTGGCTTTTAGGTAATACCACCTTCCTTGTGACACTTGCCACCTCAGTCTCAACATAAGTAAAGATGACTGCTGCCTGATCAGTCCACTCACATTCCTGTTGTTTTAACCTACACTGCCTTTGCTTTTCACTTGGGATGAATGATTTAGTCTGTCATTCATACCCAGTCAGTGGAAATCAGTCTTCTACTGCCCAGTGTGACTTCCTGGGGATAGTACAGAAGGAGTGATGATATGGATCCAGCATTTTTGTCATTAGCAAGTTCACTGCAAGTTCTGCCACAAGAAGGAAAGCAGAGTTTTTATTTTAAGAAGAGACTTTTGAGTGGACAAACCATATTTTAATTATCTCTGTCCTCTCTGAGAGAAACCTATATGTCTGGTCCTTGAGACACAGCCCAAATTTTCTTTCTTTGCTTCTTTCAGGATCTGATTGTCCTTCGTGATGGGTTTAACCTGCTGCTACCCAAGGTGAGAAGGCGGTTGTGTGCAGTGTCTCAGAAGTGGGCAGCACTGATGTCCTGTGAATAGGCTGTGTTTAACTTGGATTTTCCCAAGCCTTGCTGGGAAGCTAGGAGGAGCCTTCTGTTTGGGTTATTCTCAAGAAAGCAAACAGTTACCTTCCTTTTCTGTCTCAAGTCTTTCACCAAAGCTTCTTTGCTCGCCATGGGAGAATAATAAGCAATTCCTTGTTTATCTGTGCCATGGGTACTAGTTTCAGAAAACAACTGTATTGCTGTCGGGATCAGTTAGGCATCCCCTTAACTATATTCCTAGGAGTATGTTAGCATTCAAGAAGCTACATAAAACAATTTTCTGAGGTCAAATATAGTGGGAGTGTAGCGCAGTGTTGTCTATCTGACCTGGCACCCAGTTTTCCCTGGACCACACGTGTGTCAATTATACCCAAAGCAGCTGTATTTCTGGATAATTCCAGGAATAAAGTAAATATCCAGGGATAAACCAATTGCAGATTGGGTAGGGCATGAAGAGTTTGAGCTGAAGTCCAACCACGTGTATCATCTCTTGCTTGAGTTTTCTAGCAAGCAGAAATTATCTGCATGCCCTGAAAAAAAAGAAACGCACCATATTCTGCAATTAAGAGGGGAATATTCAAGGATTGCATAGTTGTCTCCCTCCCCTTTTTCTCACAATATTGCGGTGCTTAAGCATGTTAGCTTCTGCTGTGGGGTTTTTTGGTGTTTTTTTTCCCCCTCTTTTCTATCTTTCCTGTATCCACCAGCTCGCAAGGGTGATCAGCCGGCTGGCCGACTTTGCTGAGAAGTATGCTGACCTGCCTACTTTGGGCTTCACTCACTACCAGTAAGTAGCCATCAGCCTTTGCTTTCATTTTGTCAGCTGTGCTTTGGATAAACTGACCTGCTACTCCTTTCTTTTGTCCTTCTTTTGCCTGTCTCTGACCAGCGGCAGTTGGTACTGCTGACGTCATTAAGACAGTGTTGGAGGTTTAGAGAAGGGGTATGCGTCTAGCGCCAGCCCTGTCTCAGGAAATTGAACTGTTGCTTTGACAAGCTGTCAGCAGTTGTTTTAATGCAGCTTCATAGGGAACAGCTTCCTGGTGAACATAGGTGTGCATATTCTGGGCTCTTTCAAAAAGCATGACTGGAAATTGCAGTAAGCCTGTCTCACAGTCCCATTTTCTTTGTTTGTTTTTCTGTCACTTAATTAAATTAGTTTCAGCTGCAGCTTAGAAAGGTTTGTTACTGGCTACTTGTTTCTAGAGCTACTCTGCCGCTAGAGCTGAAGCTTTCTTTTAAAGGGATGAGTCGAGATCTATCAGTTTTCATACATCACTATGAAACCCTGGGAAAAGACAGGAACATTTTTTTCTGTTTAACAGGATGATGCTGTTTTCTCTCTCTCGGGAAACTTACGTTTCTTGTGCAGCACTTCTCACATGGACTGCAAATAGAATAGAATTAAAATAGACTAGAATTAGACTAGATTGGAATCAAATTAGAATTTAAGCTGCTGCTTCATGAAGACAGTTCGCTTTCAGAGGCATTAAACTGTACACCTTGAAGTAAGCCCGGATCTTCTGCCCCAGTGATAGGAACACCAGAAGTGGGGAAATTCAGCACAGGTTGTGTCAGACTCGGTGGCTGGTACTTTAAAATTTCTCCCGAAAGAGAGTGGGAGCATCAGGTCAGGTCTCTGATTAACTGTCTTGCTCTATGTGCCATGTCAGTTCAATCAGCTCTGCTCTCGGGTCCCTCTTCATCTACAGCTCTGGGCTCAGTTTTATCTTGGCTTTCAGAAAGATTACCAAGGGGTATTCAAGAAGTGTAAATAAGGCAAAGTGGTAGAAGGCATTGATACCTTGGCTTTTCTGTGTCCTGTGTCAGCAGGGCCTCTGCCCCATCTGCCATCAGGTACATGTTTTTCTTACCCTTCCTTCTGCTGCTTACATACTTGTCACCTTTCACATCCCATATCAGATTAACCTGTGGATGGGCTTCAGCTTTTTTAAGGCAATCCCAGCAGCATTGGACAATTCTGTTCCTTCTGGATCACCCATCCCTGCTTCCACATCTTAGATCCTTCCTTTTTTTTTATGTCTGAACTTGATCAGGAGCACCTTGCTCATGTGCACGTGCTTTTTTTGAAGTAGTATAGAGTTCATGCAGATAATTTTGAGTTGGAGTTCATGCAGTTCAAACTAACTTTGGAGTTCATGCAGATAATTTGAAACACGTCGACTTCTAGGTTCTGCGTAATACCCCCATTTTCTCCTCAAAGCATTGTCAGGGGCACAGCGTGGCTGAAGCTTGCAGATATTTATTTCAAGATGGAGGTTTTACAAAGAAAGTTGACTAACACTCTTGTTCATTATTGCACGTTTGCCCAGAGGAGTGCCTTTTTATGAATAAGAACCAACGGTCCCTTAGAGGAACCGTTTAAAATCACGGCACGATTTTAGGTGTGTCCACACTGAGGAATTCCCACTGGTGAGGTACAGGTTAGCCAGGATGACCTCTCTGCCCTGGGCGAGTAGAAGCCGTGCGGGGGAAAGATGATGCACCTCCCCTGGGCCGGCAGGGGGAGCCCGGGGAGCCGCTTTGCTTGATCTGAGTGAGGCTTTTCGCCTTCAGAGTTCTGGAAAAACGCGGTGAAATCCATTTCTATTGCAGTTCTGACTAGTGGGCCTCCGGTGACTTTTCTTTAAGAAACTTTCCAAAGCTGTAGTGGTGAGACATCTCCAGATACCCATTCTCACTGATTTCTTAATCCCCTAACGCATACAGAAACTACAATTACTGTTTTATCTTGATCTAATTACATATTCAGTACCATTTACTGGTGATATCCGTGTGCTGTTACATCTTCCTGCGTAAGCCAGATCCTTTTAATTTCTGCTCAGAGGAGCCAGAAGGACCAACCTGCAAGGAGGTCTTAACAGCAGACTCAGCACCAAAGTGTGGTCCTTGAGGGGTCACTGTGCAGATGGTCAATGAGTCACATTCTCTTCTGTTTTCAGGCCTGCACAGCTCACCACTGTGGGGAAACGCTGCTGCTTGTGGATTCAGGACTTGTGCATGGACCTGCAGAACCTGGAGCGGGCTCGGGATGACCTGCGCTTTCGGGGTGTAAAAGGCACCACTGGCACGCAAGCCAGCTTCTTGCAGCTCTTTGAGGGGGACCATAGTAAAGTAAGTCAGACAGCCCAGGCTGTAAGACTTGCCATCTTGGCAGTTCTCCCTTCTGGAATGCTGTTCTCTGGGGGAACATGTAGATTCTGGCATCAAATTCACAAGGGCACTGCGATCCCTCTGGGACTGACAAGGCCCTGTGTGCAAGTGAGCAGAATCTGGGGAGGGGGTGCTTCTCAGCAAGTAAAACACCCATTGACAGTAAGCTCAGAAAAGCAAAGTGTCCCTTTTGCTGTTGCTGACTTTCCTGAGTTGTTGCATTCTGAGCTCTGTTTGTTTTGGTTTTTTTCTGCGCCCTGAGGTTGAAGAGCTGGACAGATTAGTGACTGCAAAAGCAGGATTTAAGCGGTATGTAACGAGCATGCTTAGTCACCTAAATTCGGCATGAGCAAAGTGTGAATTCTGCTGTCCATGTTGGCCCAGATTTCCCTACTGCCAAACTGACATCTGTGCTGCTGTTGACTTATCTACCCTTGCCATCTTCTGTTCCCAGCTGCCGCTTTCCACAGGAAACTTTTCCTCCTAAACAGGTCACTTCTACTTGTCTCTCTGTCAAAGCACAGCTTTTTCCTCTGCTTTTCTCTCTCCCATCTGCATGCTGCTCAGGATTGACAGCCTGAATCCAAAGTTGTTCTCATCAAGGCAGAATGACAGCTCTCCACTTCTGAGAGCCACGTCGCTCCTTTCTCAGAGTCTTGCAGTAACGTTCTGTCTGTCTGGAGCACTCAACTTCTCTGCTTATTTCTAGGTCTTACATGGTCACAGGGCAGACCTATAGTCGCAAGGTGGATATTGAAGTCCTGTCTGTGCTGGCCAGTCTTGGGGCATCTATACACAAGGTAAGCATCCTGTTTATATACATTGGAAAGAAGCGGAGACGTTTCAGATCTTGAAGTGAAGGTGCTCATGGTACAGAATACTCATCAAGAAATTGGCATTTCTTGTTCAGCTGCTCTCTTTGTGGTCATGTAAATTCACCACTGGGTACATGCCTAGTAATCAAACCCCAAAGATCTTGAGACCAGTGGCAAATAAAGCAGTTTACTCAGCAGATTCTGCGATGGGTTAACAAATCCCACACCAAATATTAGTCTAATCTATGCTAAATTGAACCAATTATAGTAAGTGTCTTTCCTAGTGGTGTATGAGTGTTTAAATTTCACCGTTTGCTCCTAGTTAATTGCTTCTCTGATAATGGTGGTATTCTCTCTGTCCTTGTGGATGCTTTTCATTGATTTATCTCTGTTCCCTCCCTCTTCTTTCTCTTGGGCTAAAGTGATCTGTGGTATTTTCTTTTGCTTTAGTTCTGTAGGCTGGCTGGTTCAGTGAGCACACATTATCTGTTTGGAAATCACTCTGTAATTTTATTATGTATTTTCAGTGTATCCTCCTGGTCTGTCTTCCATTCCCTGCAAATGTTTGCCCTTCTTGGAGTCCTGTTCAAATACAGTGGAAAAGCTTTTTTCCTTACGTTTTCTTGACTGGGAGTTTTAGGCCAGGAAGTATGATTGCAGTGTCAATTTCTTTTTGTCAAAACTTTTCAGTGTTCCCCAGTTATTTCTTGGACACAGATGCAAACACTTCTCCAAGAATGCTAACAGGAGTATATATTGGTGTGTGTTAATTTGGTTCTGTTTGTTAACTACTTCAGTTTTTTTTCTAGATTTGTACTGACATTCGTCTTTTGGCCAACCTGAAGGAGATTGAGGAACCTTTTGAGAAAGACCAGATTGGTGAGTGATGGGAGATAGTTCTTGGATGGGTGTATGTAACTTTTCATTTACGTTGGTGCAAACCTTTTCAGCGAACTTAGAAATGTAACTGACACAAGCTGCTTTAAGTTAACTGGGGTTTGACATGGTTAATATTTTGAGTCTTTTTTAAGGAAAAAGAAGGAAGAAGGAAGGAGGGGAAGAAGGCACTTTACCCAGAGTTTCTGGATATTAAATAGTTAGATTCATATTCATGCAGTTTCTGGGTTTGGGAGGAGAGCAGAAGCAGTTGTGTATGCTCTCTTCCCCACAGAGGAAGACTTGGGTCTGAGGGATACTTAGCGTTTTCCATTCCTCATGAAGCTGACTGGAGCTGTAGGTTTTCAGCTCTTTATTAGCAGACACATTTGGAACCATGAAACTAGGCTGGACCCCTGCCAGCAGAATACCAATGATGCGATTCTGTCATTAATGTAAGGGAAGAAGGGAAGTGGAATTAGATGTTGGCTGGAAAAGGTTCAGCCCCCCTAAATAGTTGCAGAGGAGTGAATAGGCAAATTAAGCCTTAGTTGTATCTGTTACTTGAACCACTGTATGTTTTATGGACAGTTTTGCTATCCGTTCACCAGAGCAACAGGCAGCAGTATAAGTGTCTGACCTTGAAGGAGAATGTTATTGAGCAGATGGGTCTTGAACACTGCTGAAGTTGCCATGGGTGGCTTTGAGAGATGGTGCTTAATACGTCATTTAAAATTAAGTCCGTTTGTTCTTTTTATGTGGTAGTACTTCTTCTGTTTTGCAGAACTGCAAAATGTCTTCTCGCTTTTTTTCCTCTCCACGTTTGGATGCCACTAATGAAGGGGAAGTGTGGTGGTGTCATTTTCTTTATTCCATTTTGTCCTTAGAAAATCATCGTGTTTTGAGGCGTTAGTCAAAAACGTGATTCCTGACACAGTTTTCTTATCTGGGGGCGCACCTTCATCTCTTCTTCCTGAAAGCACTGCTTCTGTTGCCCTGCTTCCATCGCTTGCTCTTCTTCCACAGGTTCAAGTGCTATGCCTTACAAGAGGAATCCAATGCGTTCAGAACGCTGCTGCAGCCTGGCTCGACACCTGATGACCCTGGTGCTGGATCCCCTCCAGACGGCCTCTGTACAGTGGTTTGAGCGAACGTTGGATGACAGCGCCAACAGGTTTGTTTAGATCGTGTCATGCAGCGAGTTCAGATGATGTTGAGCAGGAAGATCCTCTGATGTATTTAGAAAATACTATTTTTAAACTAAAACCACAAGTTACCAGCTTGATGAAAAGCCTCAATAGAATATAGAGACTACAAACTGGTTTCCTCTATAAGATCAGATGAAAACTGTTAGGTTTATTTTTAACGTCAAGATCTTGTGCAGAGTAAACCAGCAGAGAGAGGGAGGGATGCAGAAACCATGGTAATAAATTTCTCTCATCGTCTTCCTGGTTCAACAGCAGTTATAGCAATTCTTAACATTTCTCGAATTTTCATTCCTGTTTTCAATGGTTTTTTGACCCTGCTTTTTACCACTTCTTAAAGAATAATTCAGCATTTTCTCTGTAATCCCTTAACCCTCCAAATAATCTAAAGAAACTTAATTCATCTCTTTGTAAAGTATTGTTCCTTACAAGAAGTGGTTCAGATCCTAAAGAAAGAGCACAAACATCTACTTTTTTAATGTAACATTTCATGAAAACCCATGCAGGTCTTTTAGATACCACTTAGCAAATTTTGGTTTCTGATTCTTTGTTATGACTGTTTTGAGATGAGCAAAAATTATTTATAATTATTATCAAGTAGATTATAGCAATTAAATTCAGTGCTTCCATCTTCTGGTTAGTACTAAATTTGCATAAAGCTCATATTTACCTTTGAAACATTTTCATTTCAAAGTAGTCTTCTGTTGCAGAATTTCTTCTCTTAGAATCTTAGAAATCTTTAGATCTGTGTATTTCTACAATACAGGGTTTCTGGAGCAATGAGAAACAGCAGTTTTGGCTATAGTAACAAGATTGTTGGTGAGAATGGTATTTTTAAAATGTCTCCACAAACATAACATATCATGAATGCATGGAAGATCTTTTATCAAAAGGACTTGACTCTGCAGCTGCTAGTCTTGTTGATAAAAGAGCTTCATAGGCAGCAGAAAACAACACAGATTTAAGAAATCAGATACTGGTTGATAATGGTGTCTTTATTTCCCAAACCTACCAAGTGTTGAGAGATGTACTCAGATGTTTCAGTTTTTATTTTCGCTTCATCTCATAGAAAGGATCATTTGTCTGTAACCCAATTAAAAAATTCTGTGCCTTGGATTTTTCTTGTCAAAGCTGAAGTCTTTTGAATGGAGAGCAAGCCAGAGAAAATGCAAACAACCTACAAAACAGCCAAGTATTTTTGAGGACAGCGTGATAGAATTGAGGGCCTTAAATATAGCACAAGATTCAAGTACTAGTATATTTTAAAAGATCACAGTTTAGAATGGGCCAGGCACTGCTGTCACAGATGGATGAGGCTGTAATTGCCGCATTGTGACGCAGAGCCATTTGCCTCAAAGTTCAGTCTCCGCTACTTCTCTCCTTTCCCTCCTCTCCTTTCTGTCAGGAGCCTCCATTGTGACCAGGAGCTGGTCTCTTGGAGGAAGCCCCCATCAAATCCATGCATCCTTTTGAAAGTTCCCCATTAAGCACAGGCAGGCACAGCATGTGCATGCAGCACGTCTTCTTCCAGGAGGGTTGGATCAGTAGACAGAGCAACAGAAAAAGCAGGGGAAGATAGTCTCATGTGTTTGCCAGCTCTGTAAATTGCTGCCTTCCTTCCGAGCAGAGCAATCATTGAATTACCTTGGAGCTTTGTATGTATGCCCTCTCTACTGACCCCAAAAAACCCAACCAACACCAAAAACACTCCTTTCCTCCCAGCTTGAGAGCTACTGCTACGAGATGTTCTTTAGATGTTTAAGCAACAAGAAGTAGCCATAAGGAGAACAGTTCCAGGGTCACAGTAATGCTATCTACGGAATTTTTTACAGAAGCTACAGAGCTGGATCTGAGGTAGATGGGCAAATGGCCTCTATTGCTAACTGGGGCCCTGGGTGTGTGTGTTTCATAGGCGTGTGTGTCTTGCCGAGGCTTTCCTCACAGCTGACATCATTCTGAGTACACTGCAGAATATCTCCGAGGGACTTGTGGTATATCCAAAGGTAAAGCAGGAGATGATGTGTGCAGTGCTGCATCCTTGATAATGCCAAAGTGTATAAAAATCCTCTCACTCAAAGGATTACATTTTTATCATGTTAGTTCAACCGGTTTCTGAATTTTGCTCTCCCTTTTCACTATATTCTCACTGCTTGCAGGACAGACATGAAAGGGTACATGGTGAAGCCAAAAGGTAGCAAATTAAAAATTTCTCAAAAGGTTATTTTCCCCTGAACTATACAACAGATCTGTAGAATTTACTGCGAAAAGATACTGTCAAGACAGATCTCATACAGTTTTGTAACTTATCTACAGGTTAGAAAATTAATTGTGCATCTTTTACACCATAAAGCCCCTTACAAGATACAGCTTCTAAGTATTTTCAACTTCAGTACCTGGATTTCCAGAACTAAGTTCAAAAAGAGAAATGATCTTTACATCACTGTCCAGTCCTGGAGATTCAAAGGGAGAGAAAAGCTTCACCGGGAGTCCCAGTTGTCTACAGAGTTGCTATAATGCAGTTTCTT
>VZRU01002732.1:105910-135330 GCA_013398155.1 Pedionomus torquatus | reverse complement strand
CCCAGGCTCTGTGTCCCCGCACCTCGGTCCCTGCTCTCCGGGATACCCCTCTCCCCCAACCTGCCTTTTCTCCTCTTCCTGACTCTCCGGTGGTCTCGTCCCTCCGGCTCCGCCACCCTCCTTTGCCCTCCCCTCTTTTCGGAGGTGGCCCCGAGGGGAGGTAAGTCTGTCTGCTGTCTGGCTTGGGGCAGGGAATTGGGCAGCACCATCATCTCGGCAGTGGGCACAAACAGGCACGCTGCGGGCCCCGCGATCCTCAGCTGCGGTAGATGTTAGAAGGAAGATAAACGTAATTCCTCCTACCTGGTGATGCGAATTCAAGGGAGTGGAGAACCGCTGTGACACAGATTTAAATCTCTTTGCAGGCAGCAGCTGTGGGCTCCAGGACAGTTGGCGTCTCTTTACAGAGCTGGTAAGGGAGAAATTTATTCTCAATATCTGCTTTGCTTCCTAATTTTTTGAGGGATGTCTGAATTTTGGCAGGTGCTTTCCTTCTGAACAAGTAGATTTCATTGGTGGTGTGTGCCTGGAGGGGATTATGCGATGTCATAGTTTTCCTGCTTCGTGGTGTCTTAACCTAACGCTGTATGCGTGGCTTGCTGTGATGTTTGGAGAAGGAGGGGAGGAGTGGTGGGAATAAAGCAGAAAAAGTGCTTCGAGGAAATGGAGGATCCTTTAGTGCTGATAGATGGGAGAGACAAGCAGTCTTGCTGGAGTTAGGAACAGCAGGTGTTCAGTAGCAAGAGGCTGAATCTTAAGATCACGCGGGAAGGAAGTACCAGCCTAACAGGAGTGGGGCACTGCTGTGCTTTTGCGGAAATGTTGATCAGGATACAGTTGCTTCCTGCATAATCTGAATTCTAGAGTAGTTTTAAAGCTGCTACAGAGTCTGGAATGGTGCCCTGGACAGAAACAGTCACTGGAATGAAGACCTATTTCATGATGTATTTCTACATTGCGTGTGTGGCTTTCCATACGCAGAAACAAAGGTTGGATTACTACCCTGGAGAATTTACAAATTAAAAGGGAAGGAAGGATGAGAGATGAGACATGACATGTAATTAAAGAGGCCAGGGTGGGGACTGGTTGTGTCACGTTAATATAAAGTTATGTTAATTCTGTATTTAACAGGTTAAAACAGCAGTGCCACGTCTCTTAATTCTCGTTTAGGGTGCTTTGATAGCGTGTAATCTCAGGGAGATGTCATTCCTAGTGATGCTTCCTCAGAGGAAGAACAAAGAGAATCCATGGAGGGGCAGCAGAGAGGAGAGGCATATTTCTGGAGGAAGTGCCCTGGTCAGGGGATGATAGAGTCAACAGCAGCTAATGAGGTGAGGGAAGTACTGTGCACCTGCCCAGGACTGAAATGCTGCTCTCATTTTGGGGTGTCTGCTAATGTCATTTAAGTTTTTCTTCTTTGCTTTTAACCTGTTGCTTGCTTTCCTGCAAGATGGTACCTTTTGCAAATAGCAGTGTTCTAAAGGACTTTGACAATCTTAAAAGATAGGCAATAATAAAAATATTTAGCTTTTAAAAATCAACTTTTCTTACCTGAGGTGGCATGGTAACAGTAGAGATTAGTTAAGGGGTCTGTATGAAATGATTCCAGCCTCACTTCTCATTCTGATTTGGTTTGTGTTGTGTGTTGCAAAACTGCATACCACGTTTGGTATTCGGGATGCTCTAACAAAAGGATAGGTGAGCTCACCCCTCCCAAGTGATACTGTGTTTGAGGTTGTAACTGTTTTGGAAATGGTTGAGATTTATTTCTGTCTTCCTGCTGTTAATTTCAAACTTCTCAACGAAACATGAGAAGGAGAGAAAATTAAAAAAAAAAAAAAAAATCCTTAAGCATGTGGCAATTTTATCTTCAGTGATAGAGGTAAGACAGCTTATATTTTGGGGTATGTGGTCCTACAGGTCTTCTAGCTAAATCAGTGGCGATCCTGTTTGGTGATCTGTATCACACTGGTTATCCTAGATCCTATCATAGCTCAAATGACTAAGATATAGAGATCTTTGCAATTGTCAGGTAGGATGAGGTAGACAAATAGCTTCATTGTATGCCGTGAGTGCGGTGTCCCAAATGTCCCTCAAGAGATGGAGGGGTGTTGGTACTTCAGGTTTGTATCCTCAGCAACGCAAAGACTTGTTTAAACTTCTTCCTACACTGCTGTTCATCACGTGGTCCAGATTTTTAGATACATGAAGTTTACACAGGGTAAATACCTGGGAGTGTTGGGGAAAATCTCACTTGTCAGCTGTGTTACTGTTGACACCAGGTAGGGAAGAGGAGGATGTTGTCCTGCCACATTTGTTTTCTCCCTGAGGAAGTCTCAGCTTTTCTTAAACTGGACTGCAACAAGTTTTATGGGTGACGGAGCAATTCTGTTTCTGGCCCAAGGAAAGAAAAAGAAACTTTAGGAGAAACAATAACACACTTGTTTATGAGATAGGAGAAAAGAAGATAGTGTGTTGCTGTTGGTACGACTACCAGAACTGTTGTAACTGCCCAAGTCAGTGCAGTGTTTCTTGGCTGGGAAGTACCTGATGGTTTGGAGATGAGAGAAAATGTCCAAATGTCCATAACCCAACAGCCCTTTTGTTCTGGAAAAGAAATCATCCTGAGCCCCCAGAAACAGGAAATATTGGGGGAGGGTGAAGGGAGGTATCTTGTTTTGTTATAAATGTTAATGATCACTGTATATTTTGCCTTCTTTCTCTAAGTTACCTGTGCCTATAAATTTCTGCAAGAGCAAGATCTAAGTAGTCTAACATTACATGCCAGGTAAGAGCTTTACAAACAGTCCTGAGAGGTGTTTTAGGTGTTACCAGCCTCTTCAGAAAGTTGAGTTCTGGAAGGACACGATTTGCCTTCTTCAGGGTGCTGAGTGCTGTGGGATACACTTTCCTTAAAAAGCCGTTTCTCTGGAGCCAAATGCAGTAAGATCTCCTTAGAGGCCTGCTAGTGAATATGACCCTTTTTTTTTTTTTTTTCCTAATAATAGAGCAAATAGTAATACAACAGAGCTGCAGGAGTGTGACCTGAATCTAACCTCTCTTGAACCAGGCCAAGAGAATGGCAAACCCTGACAGCTAAAGCTTTGGAGATCTGACAGAGGCCATATCAAGGAAGAACCTTCTTCAGGCTTTCTTTCCAGTTCCTTTGTCACTGGAAATAGCAGGATGAGGCCAGCTTGAGAATCAGACTATCACCTGGAGGGTGCCTGCGGGACTGGCTCTGGAGGTGATGGAGAGAAACCTCGTGTGGCAACACTTGTGTCTGCTCAGAGTAGCAGTGTCTTACACAGGATGTCATATTATCTGTCTTTAAATAGCTGTCAGTAGTGTCTTTCAACCTTTTTTTGATTGGTATTACCCCACATCTCTAACAGAAATCTTTTCTTTCAAACTTATGTGTAGCAAATGAAACTGTATGGTTGCCATTACCTTCCACAGACGTAAAGAGTTTGCAGACTTGTGGAAGTTCATGGACCAGAAGGTAAAAATCACTTCTGGAGAATTTGGGGGAAAATTGGTTTATGCAGAGATCTGCAGAAGTGCCCTGGTCCAGCACCATGTTTATTTGGGTGAAGGTGTCTATTTATTGTGCAGAAATTGACTCTCATAGAAGAGACGTTTGGGAGCCCCTTAGACATGGATGAGAAATGTTTGGATTATATTTGCTTAGTGGTGTTTAATGTGGACTCACCTGTACCCTAAGCCTTGAAAACTACATCCATTGCAGACCTGCCTTTAGGCACATGTGGGTTTTCTTTCCTCCGTGTTGGAGGCAAGGAGAATTTTACTGTGCAGTGACAATGGGCACCTTGTGAGTTTGTGTCCTGGCCTTTATTTTCCATCCTCATTCAGTGCAGATTAAGGAAAACCACAACTGTTGTTCCATGTCTTCATCTATTGTAATCCTCCTGTGTGAGATGGCAGGAGCACTCTAAATTGCTGTCACATACACTCTCAAATAAGGAGAGCGCTGGGAAAGGGGAATGGGGAGACGACTCTTCTGATCTAGGAGGGTGTAGGCAAACAAGAGGTTCTCCACAGCAGTGCAGTTCATGCATAGCAGGCACCAAGTGTCTGCTGTTCAAGGGTATACACCCTCTGCTTTCCAGGGCTAAAATTGTTGTAGCTTGTCCTAGCAACACAGGGAATCAGCACAGCCAGAAGTAAGTTTGGTTCTGGTTTAAGTTATTTTTGTCACAAGCCACATGGGCTAAGCTTCTGTTTTCTCCAGATTTTAGAAGTAAGAGCTTCAGCTTTTTCCTGCGTAAAGGATCAGCTGCTTTGGACCCAGATAAATAAAAGGCAGTTCTGCTCTGAAAAGAAAATATATCTTCATATGTAGGATATCTGCATTTTAGTTAAGTAGGTGTTGTGTAGGGTGGTTTTTTTTTAGAGGCAAGCCTGACATGTTGAACTTCAGTCAAGAAGTTCAGCTTTGATCTTTCTGTCCAATAGTTGTAGGAACCAGGACATACTTTTCAAAAAGGAGTTGAAATGAATAGGGAACTGGAAATTACTTGTTCTGTTCCTTTTGTATAAACTGGAAATATCTCAGCACCTTCAGCTCCAGTGAGGAACTCTCTATCATTACAGCAGGCAAACTTGCTGGACACCCTACCTTCTAGTTACATTTTCATATGGAATTTCCAGTACAGCTAGGATTCTAAGAGCTGCTTTATGACAGGAGACACAGAGTTCCAGTTTACTTTTTGTTTGTTGACTGGGCGGTATTGGAGTCCTGAGGGATGTCTGTGCTGTCGGGGATATAACACTGTCATCGGCTTCCCGTCCTTCCTGCCTGCCCACCTGGCTCTGCAAGGCTGTCACAGCCTTCATGAGGATGGGTTGGAAGGAACCTTAAAGATCATCGAGTTCCAACCCGCCTGCCACAGGCACGGACATCTTCCACCAGAGCAGGTTGCTCAAAGCCCCATCCAGCCTGACCTTGAACTCTTCCAGGGAAGGAGCATCCACAACTTCTCTGGGAAACCTGTTCCAGTACCTCACCACCCTCATAGTGAAAAATTCCTTTATAATATCCAATCTAAATGTCCGCTCTCTCAGTTTAAAATCATTATTCCTCATCCTATTGCTACATGCCCTCTAAAGAGTCCCTCCCCATCTCTCCTGTAGGCCTCCTTTAGGTACCAGAAGACTGAAAGGTTCACCTTTGTTGCTTCCCATGTCCCACATCCCCCTTTCTAGGCCAGTCCGTAGGCTTTTATTTTATCTCTGAATCACATTCTTGGCTATGAGAAAGTGGGCTGAGGGCAGTTAAAGTCCCCAGCTTTTTATTCCAAGTCACGTGGTAGGAAGCAAGCCTGAAGGCTACCACCTCAGCAGCTGCCTCCTGTGTTTGTAGCGTGTTGCTCAACCCCAAAGCTGTGTGAGGCTGATTGTGGTTTGTAAGCCTTAAACAGATAGTTCTTGGAATGATCGGGTTTACTAACACCTTGTTGACTCCTTAACCAGGAGTTGGGGTGTGTGTCCGTGGGATTCGGCATCACTTAAAAAGCCAGGGAGTCAGGGTGTGAGAGAAGTTACTTGCATCTTGTCTGCCCCTTGGTTGGGTGTGTGGCTGTACTTGTTTGTGAAGTTGGAGTTCTCTTCTGATGGTATATCCACAAAGCAAATATTGACTCGTGGGACTAATGGCATGTGCAGCTCCAGGACATGGCTTTTCCTGACCTGAAGGAGAAACCAATGGGGGAAGGGAAGGCAAAGGGCTTCCTGCTGAGAGCTCCTCTCAAGCATTGTATCAGGCAAGGCAGGATTTTAATTAGGAAAACAAAGCTGTCCAGGTGAGAGGGGTCAGAAAAGAACTGTCTAATTCAGTGCAGGGTCTGATTTTTGTGTGATTTCTGCAAGAAGAGTCAGTCTGAATGTTAAATTGGATGCAATCTACATGGGATTTTAAAAGCTGAGCTGGAAGAGGCTTCTAGAACTACACCTAGGTGTGTGGCCTCCGAATGAGTACTATGGCTTTGCAATCACTTTTTTCTTGTCCAAAACTTTTTCTTTTTTTTTCTTTTTTTCCTTTTTTTTTTTTTTTTTTTTTTTTTTTTTCTTTTCTCTTTTTTTTTTTTTTTTTTTTTTTTTTTTNTTTTCCTTTTTTTTTTCTTTTTTTTCTTTTTCTCTTTTCTCTTTTTTATTTTTCTTTTTTCTTTTTCTTCTTTTTCTTTTTCTTTTTTTTTCTTTTCCCCCAAGAAAGGACAAGAATAGGGAGCAGTGGAAACCAGCTGACAGTCCAGAGGTGGCAGTGGGGTTTACTGCATGCAGTGTTGTGTTGCATATGCTATTTCTATGACGGTAGAAGAAAATCATTCGAGAAAGAATTGTTACACTTGTTCCGGTCCTTCTGCTGATGTTCACTGGTGGCTCCTGCATAGTTACTAGTTGTAATGTTTTCAGCATACAAACACATTGCTTTGTAACACGTTTACCTTCTGCAGAGTCTATCTGCTAGAGGTATCTGGCTTTTTTGGTGGATTCTTATTTCTTTGTCGCTAAAAGCAGCAGAGCAGGAATGTTCCTGGGAAGGTGTTTCTCTCCCAAAATAAAGATCCTACTGAGGGCTCCTGACAGCATCATTTCGTGCCTAGCACATCCAGGTGCTCCCACAGCAGGCTTAAGTGGAGATCACGTGGCAAGAGACCAAGCAAATAAAACATAGGCAGCAGGAGATTGTTATCTGATGTTTGCAAGAAGACGGGTAATTGAAAGCCCTCCTATTGCGGCTGCGTGGAAGAGCAGGTGTGTCCAGAGGAGGCTTGATATTGCCAGGTGGAAGTAAATTTGCAGGTCTCCTTTGCAAACATTGATTTTGAAAGGACACCTACCCTGGAAAAGAAATTAATTGGATATAATCCTGCACCGTGTGTATTTGCAACTCCGACAAAGTTGTTGCAGCTGGAGTGCTTCAAATAGCTGATGCTGACTGCGTGCTTCCCTTGTACCTGTTCCAGGTACACACACTCATTATAGCTGTCTTCTGGCAGGCTGGAGTCAAGAGTGGGGTGATTTGTTTCAGACTCAAAAAGTAAAGCTGCAAACAACAGGTACCATTTTCATTTTAACAAAAAATAACTTCTCTTTCCATGTGCGAAGACTACCTGTTGTGTGACCAAAATGGCTTTGTGTAGGAAACTTAAATTGCTTTTAAACATGGGAGATGCTTCTTAGCACACAGGTGAAAACTGGGTTTGATTTTAGAGTTCTGAGGGTTTGGGAGTGGTATTGCTCTTTGTTATATCTAATGTGTTTTGTCCCTTATGTCCCTTACTGTTTCTCATTTTCAAAAGCGTGTATTGCTCAAATAACACAGCTGAATTAGCTGTAGCAATTTTGTTCCTGCAATTTCACAGGCTTCATGGGAGCCCCTTTTGTTGCTTGCTGTCTCCTGGCTAGGAGAATTTGAAAGTTGCTTTAAGTTTATATTCCTCAGTCAAAGGAAAGAACTTAACTATCTCAGTCCCCTGTGCCGTATATCATCTTCCTCAACCTGGCTTGCTCTGGGTGGTGTCAGGGAACCTTCCTCCCAGTTCCTGTGATGCTTTACTGGAGGCAGAGTGGGAGGGGGACAGAAGGCAGGATGGTGAAGTCCTGCAGGGCTGACGTACTGGCCTTGGCACCTTTTTTTGGAGACACCTCCAGTCGGCTCCATAGGCAATCCCCAGCTCTCCCTCTCCTGGTGCCACAGAGGAGCCATGTCTTGGTGTGATTCACATTCCCACCCTGCCCTTCCGCACGCCCCGGTGCCAGCAGCAAGGTGAGCTTCTCTCTGGGCCCAGTCCCAGATGAGTGCTTGCAGGAAGGTTTCTATAGGAACCGCAGGCAGGAAAAACCTGCCCACCAAGTTCAGCACTGTAAGGTCAGGGATGGGAGGGCAGGCAGCAGGCGGAGGCCAGCGTGCAGTGACATGGATAAGGGAAGGTGTTCCCCTCTGCTGCACCTGTACAAGGAGGGACTTTCAGCCTCAGCACTCTTCTGCTTTGCTTCTGGAGCGCCGTGGTTAATTGCCTCATTATGGGGTGTTTTCTCACTTACGTGGCTAACATACTGGCCTGGCTCCTCCACAGCAGGTTGGTTCAGCAGTGATTGTGCATGGGAAGAAGATCAGTAATGACCAAGGGGGATCCTTACTCAAAGGCTTGAGGCACTGAGCACAGGTTCAGGGCACAGGTAATAAGAAGCATGGCAGATGTGCCACGTGGCTCGAACAGTCACTGCATTCCTAATAAAAGACTCTGGAAACAGGGTTAACTGGGCTGAGAGGAGGCAGGGGAGGAGGACGTATTTCAGGCTCAGGAACAGAGCAGCTGTGATGACAGGGCAGCGATAAGCCAGGGTGGGGGGAAAAAAAGCATCAAAATGTGTGTTGGAAGGGAAATAAGTATTGTCATCATGGTGGTGTGCATGCTGTGCGATCCCATGAATAAAGGGAGTGCAGGTCCTCATTTTTAATTCTTGTTATAACATCTTCAACTGCTGAAGGAAAAGTTGTTGCTAAGAGAACAAGTGGGACTAGAGTGATGGGAAGGATAGAGGAGCATTGACAGAATTTGTGGGTAAGCCGTTATGTGGATGTTACTTCTCAGAAACAAAAGCTGAACTTGTCAAGTTTTTTTTTTCCTTTTTTCTTTTTGTCCTGAGGGTCGGCATCAGGGTGTGTCTGTTCATCCGTGCCAGCTTTTCTTATGCAGAGAACTGTTTAAATCTGGGAGAGAGAAGCCTTATCATTTGTGTTCTCAGACACAGACGCTTTTCATGGTTTTGCCTTGTTTTACAGCTGCTTATCTTGGAGTGCTGTAACAAGCTACTTCCAGGCTGCAAGTGCTGGTTGGAAAGATGCTTGCTGAGATGCAAAGGCAATATAACCTTGTGCTATTGAGCACTGTAAACAACTTGGACAGGGCCTGCTGGATAAATCCCTGGGGGTCCTGCTTGTAGTGGCTTCTAGTCATAAGTAGTCTTACTTAAAAGGAGAAGCTGCAAAAACCATCCCAGATGTATAAATGTTAGATTCTCCCAGGTTCTTTCCCAAATAAGTGCCAAGTGATTGATATATCCTAGTACTAGCTTTGTATACTTTGTAGAGATGGCTCTTGCTGTCTCCCACATGCAGTTATAAGGTTGATCTAGGAAGTCCTTGTCAGAACCTTTCCCAGCTCCCTTGAGGGAGCTGTATTGCACAGCCTAACACACTTCACTCTGCTACCCCTAAAAATATCTTTCGGGCTTATTGCATCTAATGATACCCACTTACAGCCTTTTCACCATTCCAGTCCCTTCTCCATGGGCAGTGTATTCAGAAAATAATGATGTATGGTGTGGGGTTTTAGTGTTGACAATTAAATGCAGGACTCATGATAGGTCATGAGAGTTTATTTGATTTTTGACATTTTTTTTTCAATCGGTGCTGCTGTTACTGTCACAAGGAATTTGGTAAATGACAGCGTGCACTTTCTAGCTAGTGGGTAGGTATGAAACCAAGAGGAAATTCCAGTCTATGTAATTTAATTTTCCAATGGGGAATTTAAATACCAAAGAATTTAATTTTCTGGAGGGGAAGTCGGCCATGAGGGGTCTGTCTGTCCTCCATCATGTTCTTAGATGCTAATTGAATTCTCTCATCACTAATTATTATTTTTTTTTTCCTTTTTATAACAGGTTAGTGACCTCTCACCTCTGAGAACAGCCTTTCTGGACCAGCTGACAGCCTCTGATAGCCTTACCTAGCGCAATGTCAGGTGAGCTGTCAAAAATGAGGATAGTTTCTTCAGCTGCAGCTTAGTAAAAGAAAGTTCCAAGATCCATTCTTTACATTAACGTACTATCTGGTCAAATTGGGGAAGAAGAAACTGCCCCACTCAGTGACCCATCTGCCTTTTCACTCAGAGTGACCTCAGTTCCTTCTTTCACCCTGTGCTGAAGCCTGCAGAAACTGCTTCAGCCATTGAACATGTAGGGAGAAGGAGGTTGAATGTAGTCTGCCTTCTCCATTTTTCATAAGATTTGTTTGGTTCTGTTCTCCCAAGATTTGTCACGAAGTGAGTGGCTCAATGATCTGATTTTATGATCTGACAAATTTTTGCTGTACAGTGGTATGTCTAGGGCAGGCAGAAGGGTGAAGAATCACTAGATTTCATTTGTGGACTGTTTGAGATATAAGCTTTACTGGGACTAGGTCTTCTCCTTCTTACAGCTGGGCAACTCTCTCACCCTATATTTTTGTGTAAACCTTCCTTCCTGGTTCAGCTGATTATTTCAGGGCATACAACCCTGAGAAAGACTGCGCTTCAAAGCCAAGTAAACCTTTTTCTTGGTGATGTGCACAGTAGAAGACCTGGGACATGCTTATCTGCTTCAATTGCAAAACTTGATGTATGCTTTTGTTCCAAGGGAAGCTGTTCAGTGGGATGCTACCTGGGTTTGGAAAGGTGCTTATCTTAAACACAGAAGAACAAGACGATAAGCATATTTTTATTGCCACAGGTCATTATATATGGTCTGGCAATATCCCAGCTCATCTGCAGCAAAGAGAGCAGCTGAGCATTTTGCTGAGGGCTCGAATTTCCTATTTTGGTGCCTAGGTGACAAAGTTTCAGGGAACTCTGGAGTGCTACTGGTGCTGGGGTCAGTGCCTCCATATGAGGCGTTTACTTCTTCATAATAATTTTTTTTGGTAACGTTTCCCCTGACTTGGCATTGACCAGACAACTTTTCCAAGTAGAAGAAAGATGACGTGATGCTATGGAACTCTTTCTCTTCCCTAAAAGTTTCTTTCTTAAAGGGAACTCCATTTTGCCTTTCTGCTTTTTTTTTGCTGGATGATAAGGGAAAAAACCCATCTGAAGTTACTTGCTGTCTTGGTGGAGTGGGTGCTGTCTCAATGTCTAGAGTGACAAACTGTTGAGAGAGTCCTTCTCTTGCTGGAACAGTTTGTGTTGTTTTTATGCCTCCCAAGGAGTCCTTCCAGGTTTTCACTGTTGTCCTCTTTCTTTTTAGGCCATCACACTCCCTCTGCTGGGGGTCCCTTCTCAGCACTCACTCCCAGCATTTGGCCTCAGGAGATTCTGGCAAAATACACACAGGTAGGGTGTGGGGCAGGGAGGGGCTGTTCTCTGGCTCTGCACAGAATTAAAGGGACCCGGGTGATTTCTGGTGGTCTCTGAAAGCCACAGGGCAAAGGAAGGGAAGCGATGCAGTCTTCCTCCAGTGGTTTGGTTGGGGAAGCTGGTCTGTGACTTACCCTCCATGTGTTTTTTGACTGCACACTTGGCTCTTGCAAGAGGATCTTGCAGAGCACAAAGAAACTCGTGTGAATTATTGCCTTACTGTTTTGCAACTATTGCTCCACTGTAAAAATGTTGACACCCTCAGGGGAGTCTCTGTCACCATCAAGCTACTCTGGATGGCTTGTGCATGGCAGGAAATGTCAAGCCTCAAGACTTGACACCAGGTGGGGAGAGCAGGAAGGAAGGAAGCAGCTGTGGAATTTTGTAACTCACCCACAGTGTTTGCTGAAAGCAGCTGAACCCAGTGAAGCAGGTTGAAACTTATTGTGGAGCTGTGCTAGAAGCGTGCTTCTTGGGTATTACCTGGGTGCAATGCTTGCAAGACCCCACAGGAAGGGCAGGTGGGCTTACAGGAAAGTATCTGTAGGCTTGCACTCTTTGAAAAAGCCTGATTGCAACCTCCAGTGGGTACCACCCTGTTGCCAACCATGAGCACGGATGAGGAAATTGGAGTTTTTGGACCTTAATTTCCCTTGGCCTATAATTTGGGTTTGCCCCAAATCACAGTTTTGCATGCTGTCTGTCAGAGAAATCTGAAAGCAACAGGTGGGAGATGGAGCAATGCAGGGAGCTGAATTTGCAGCGTGTGTACAGAGGTAACAGAGGACTAACTATGAGGAGGCTGTCTGCCACTCCAGGTGGGAAGTTCTTACTTTGATATGATGTTCTGCTCAAGCCCTGCTGTGAAAATCTGTGCAGGTGTGAACATAGGGCTTCACAATTTCCATGGAGAAGTCAAAATGGGAATGGCATGCAACACCTCTCTGCCTCAGAGTTATGGTGGGAAGCATTGAAAGTAAAAGAGCAAGGAGTCTAGTTGCTCAGAGGGCGCAGTGCAGACAGTTGTGGGATGGGGCAGTATCCACACGTCTCTGTTCGGTTGTTCAGTGTTAAACTGGTGAAAGTGTCTGTTCTCCTTCCTCTCATCTCCCAGAAAGAAGAATCCATCGATCAGCTGGAGTTCCACTATGATGAATTCGGTTTCCGAGTTGATAAAGAAGGTAAAGCCAGTCCCATCCCTGTGGGATGTGTCCTGCATCCAGCCCTTGTCACGCTTCTGAGTATGGCAGGGTGATTTTGCAAGCATTCTGTGGTAGGTCTCATCTGCCCACCTTCCCCATCTTTCTGTATCCTACCGTTGTAATTAAGTGCTAGCGTTACGGGAGTCTAGAGCATAGTCTCCAGCAGTCATGCCCATCCTCTTGTGCTTGTGGCATGGGTGAGAGGGAGCAAAGTTAAGAGGAAGTTACCATTTCCATTAACAGCTGTGTGGTGAGGAAGGGCAACTTTCCCAGTTCAAAGTGGGGTCTCTAGCACTGTAAGCACTGATAGCAGGCACAGTGACATGTGCTGTCTGTTGAAAAACTTGTGGTGGAGGTGAGGTGCAGCAGTATGTGTTCTACTCATCCCAGCACCTGGGCGGACTGCAGGGCCAGAAACCACATCCTAGTTTTCTTGAAAGATAGAGGCAGTTTACCAAATAGATGGAGAGCTATTGCAGCCAGGTGTTGGACTACAACAGGGAAGGGAAAGGAGTGGGGGACATAGAAATTGCTTTATGTGCTCTGAGAGGACGTTTCCAGGGCTCAGGCTGTATAGTACAAGGGCAGAGGTTGTTTGCATGTGTACCCTGAGGCACTTTGAGTCATAGAGGATCCTCTTTGAAGCAATAACTCGGAGATGAGGGCAGGCCACAGTGATTTTCTTCAGCCAGGACATTTGATAGACTTGCACATTATAAAATCAGCAGAAACATTTGGACTACATCATTGAAATGTGTTATATGATGAAGGGCAGAGTGCCTTACGTCAAATCTGTACTTGCACGAAAGTATCTATTTTAGAAAGCCAGCCTCTGATTAGGGTGCTTTCTCATTGTGAATTTGGAAGTGTCCGTATTAAAGCTTTTT
The DNA here is from genome assembly GCA_013398155.1 of Pedionomus torquatus. Taxonomy (NCBI): domain Eukaryota; kingdom Metazoa; phylum Chordata; class Aves; order Charadriiformes; family Pedionomidae; genus Pedionomus; species Pedionomus torquatus. The sequence continues at coordinate 122,103 of VZRU01002732.1, read as the reverse complement.
TGGTGATTAAATATCCCCAAAGTTAACATTTTGCACCTCATTACTTGCATGAGCATATAGCTTCTGCTTGCCACCTCTGACAAAAAAAATGCTTGCTATGCTTTTGTCAGCCTGGCTTACAGATCCGTACAAAACCCAGCAGGATGACTGCTGCTGGGGTCTTATTTAATTCCAGCCACACTCTGCTCTAAATCATGGGTAAGTAAAGACTAGAAGCCTGCTGACAGCTTCTTAGTTCTCAAGGCCCCAGTGCTTATGACCATAAAATTTGCTGCATGGAGAAGACAGTTAGAAACGGAGCTTTGCTTTGGCTGGCAGACGTGGATGTTTTTAATGTGCTTTCTTCAGATGGCCTTCCTACTCCCCACCCTGCCCTATGTTTGTTCCCTCTCCTGTTCCCTCTCTCACTTGTGTGCATTTCATTCTCCTCCCTTTGCTGAGGCAGATGGTGCTGAGCCAAACTCCAGCAAGCTTCTGGGGGTCCCACTGACAGAGGAGCCACAGCAGAGGCTCAAGTGGCAGGCTCACCTGGAATTTACACACAACCACGATGTGGGTGACCTCACCTGGGACAAAATTGAGGTCACCCTACCACATTCAGACAAGCTGCGCTCCTTGGTGCTAGCTGGCATCCCACACAGCATGAGGCCACAGGTAAGAGTCCCGCCTGTTCTAGGCAGGCTCTCCTGCCCGGAGTAAGAGACGGTGAAGTGAGACTACTTTCTTTTGGTTGAGAGGGTGCCATATTATGGCTTTCTGCGGCTGTCTTAGTGATGCTTCCTATCTCTGGTCACCCTGTCCCCCCAGCTGTGGATGCGCCTGTCGGGGGCCTTGCAGAAGAAGAGAAATTCAGAGATGTCATATCGGGATATCGTGAAAAACAGCTCTAACGATGAAACCATTGCTGCCAAACAGGTAGGAGATAGGGCCAGTGCCTAATGCTGACTGAGCACCAGGGAGGGAGGAGAAAGGCCAAGATTTACTGCATGAGGGGTCTCCACCTAACACCTGCAGTAGGGACAATTGAGAGGACACACATGGTTGAATCCTGCTAAAGCTTAATCCTGTTGGGCATATTTCTCTGTTGTTTTGTTGGAAGAGCAGCTGTGCAGCTCCCCTCCTTAGTAGAGCAGGGAAGGGGTTGAACCCATGCTGCCTTCAGGATAGAAACCAGTGTTGCAGTTGCATCTCGGCAAACATCCTGATATTCATTGAAGGAAGTGAAGGTTGAAAGGCTGACAGGTGTACCTCTGTTGAGGTAATGGCAGCTGCCACTCAAATACAAATTCTCTGAACACCAGCAAGGCTGTTACAGGGTGTTTTCCCTCATCCTCTGACTTCTCCTTTTGTGGGAGGAGGCAAAGGCTGTAGCAAAAGAAACTGAGAGGTACAGATTTTCACCTCTCACTAAGGAGCTAGGTTCAAAATGGTTGGAAGGAGGAACAATGCTGCCAAGGGAGATCTGTGGGCTGTTCACCTCCAAGTCCCCAGTCACAGATGTGGCCAGGGTGTTGGTTTCTTTCTGGGGTAGGTTTGTTGGGAATCCTTACTTGAAATCCAGACAGATGAAATTCCCAACCAGTATGCCTGCTATTCTCAATGGTGAAGCTAGGGGCTGAGTTTAGGCAAGTATTTCTTGGGAAACACCAAGTCACCATCTGCAGTGATGTTTTCCAACATGTCAGTAAAGGCTATTAAACTGACCCAAGGTGCTTGGACAGGGCTATCTTTGGTGCCTAAGAATCTACATGTGAGTGTGGGGAAGCAAAGTTCCCAGTGCAGAGAGCAGAAGACAGTTGTTGAGATGCTGCTTAGCTGACCCTGTCCTTGCATATGGCTGTCTTGCAGATTGAAAAGGACTTGCTCCGCACAATGCCCAGCAACGCCTGCTTCTCCAACATGAACAGTATCGGGGTGCCACGGCTACGCAGGATACTACGGGGACTTGCCTGGCTCTATCCAGAGATTGGATATTGCCAAGGCACTGGCATGGTAATCTGCTTTCAGAGTGCCTTTATGATAGGGATCATTTTGTCTGTGGTGGGTATGCCGGGGCAAAAGATTTGAGGCAGTGCTGCCAGATAGTGGAAGGGAAATCCTTCCTTGTGGAATGTTTTCCCTAGGAAAGGGAGAGCAGAGGAGCACTGTGTGTCCACAGATGTGAAAGAATTCAGTTTATCAGTTGGGGAGGGACAGGCATTATGCTGAGTAGGAATCACTTCAGTGGGATGCTGCAGGAGGGCTGCTGCAGAGGAAGAAAGATGTTGGTCATCTAGATACTGGTTCATCTCTCCACATGAGGAAGTGGGGAAAGAGTTCTGCTCCTCAGGACAAGCAGTTTTTCCATCCAAATCCCAGGTGGCCGCCTCTCTGCTGCTCTTCTTGGAGGAGGAAGATGCCTTCTGGATGATGTGCGCTATCATCGAGGAACTAGTCCCTGCCTCCTACTTCAGCACCACCCTAATGGGTGTGCAGACTGACCAGCGGGTCCTGCGACAGCTCATCGTGCAGTACTTGCCCCGCTTGGACAAGCTGCTCCAGGAGCACGACATTGGTAAGTGTGTGCCCTAGAAACCATAGCTTTTCTTGCCAGGGTGACACACAGACAAAAATGATTGTTCTTGTTTCACAAAGGGAGAGGAGCAGGGCTAGGAGCAAACCTCCTGGCCATGGAGGCACTTGTGTGCTCATCTTTGAGCTGGGAGGAGAGCACTTAAGACAAGGGACGTCAGCCAGCTACCAAAGATGGACTCTCCTATTTCTTTTCTGTATCTTTATTCACAGAGCTCTCCTTGATCACCTTGCACTGGTTCCTCACCTCTTTTGCTAGTGTTGTCCACATCAAGCTGCTGCTACGTATTTGGGACCTCTTCTTCTATCAGGGCTCTCTGGTGCTGTTCCAGCTCACTTTGGGCATGCTCAGCATGAAGGTAATTCCTACCTCCTCTTTGTCCTTCAGTGCTTAATTCTGAGTTTTAGGGGCAAGAAGGTTTTGTATCCACTTCCAGTGTGTGTTTTGGGAACATGCTCTAAAAGATGACTTCCTGCCTTCCTCAGAGCTGGGAGCTGTGAAGAACTTCCAAGACACTTTACAGTATTCAGGGGTTGCTGTTTCCCCTGCCTACCTCCTTTGTTCCCTCTTAATTAAACCCCATCAGCTGTCCCCCTCAGTCTAAATCCCAGCCTGAGGTTCCATCTTCTTGATTTTGCACCATCTCTGAGTAGAGAGATAAAGCCAAGGCTGGGGTCATCTGGGGAGCTTTTGATGGCACTGTTTAACACTCCAAGAGATTAGTGTTGTCCTGATTTGGCTGGCTTACATTTAACTGCCTGATCTTTTCCTTTTTATGCGAAAAACAATTTTGTGGTTCAGCTTGCTGTGTGAAGGGCAAGGGTGAGCCTGCTGGGAGTAAGGGGAAGGTTGGAGCAGTTTGGCACAGTAGGTGCTCTGTAGTGTGTGGGACTGAGCAGCTTCCATTCCCTTGTCCTCAGCAAGATCCCAGCTGTGCCCGGTCTTGGTGCTGGGTGCAGAATAGCTTCTGTTTTGTCCTTCCTTGATGATTTGACTTCATTTCAATGATGGATGCTGTGACTCAGAAACATACCAACTACAATTCTGGGGGCAGATCTCATTGCAGTAAAGAATGCTGTTCCTCTCTCATAGGTAGCTTTAACTCTTCCTACTGAAATTTTTATGGAATTACCTAGTTCTATCTGCATTGTTTCTGGCCCAGGCTGTGCACTGAATGTAAAATTTCATCTAGCAGCCCCAAGAACATGGCTGTCATGCTGTCTGTTCTGGGTGGCAAAACGAATGCATCGTTGCAGGAGGATGAGCTAATCCAGTCCGAGAACTCTGCCTCAATCTTCAACACGCTCTCGGACATCCCAAGCCAGATTGAGGATGCAGATGTGTTGCTGCGGGAGGCCATGCGCGTGGCAGGCTCGCTGACGGACGTGGCAGTGGAGACCCAGCGTCGCAAACACTTGGCCTACCTCATTGCTGACCAAGGGCAGCTGCTCAACTCCAGCACCACTGTCAACAGTTTATCCAAAGTGAGTGCACAGAGTCCCATCTGCCTCTGCTGCTCCATTTTTTGCCATTCCTTTATGTGTTTCCTCCCAGTTGCTGTTTGTGACCAAGAAGTCCTCCTGTCTGGGAGGATTTTGGCTCCAGGGTGACTCTGTCATCCAGTGGAGAAAAAGGTATTGGGAAGTGAGGGGGAAGGTCTGTACTATTGAAATGCTGCTAGATCTGACAGATCTGTCCTAGTTGATAAATCCCAGGTGAAAGGGATATTGACGTTGATTGTAATTATCATTAATGAGATTTATGATGCATTTTGTTAATGGAAACTAAAAGAAACAACATATGCTTTTGGCAGAATTTGCTTGCAGCATGCAGAATAGGAACTGGAGTTAATCCATTAGTAAGAAACTGATACACAAAAATAACCCTGGAATGTAGAATTAGAAAACAGCGGCAGCCTTTGAGAAGCTGAATAAAAAATGCACCTGTGTTTAATCTTGGACTCCAGCCTGCAGTCGCAGATGTAGTAGCTCCTCTTTGTCCAGCCTGCGTGGAAGATATGTTTTTGATGCTCATCTGTGTGCTAATCATAAGATGCGCCTGCAATTCTAACACGTAATAGGCTTCCACTTAGAAATTTATATATAATTACGTGTAGAACTGCTTTTGGCAACAAGTAGGATTAGAACAAAAATTATTCACTGGAGCCATGGTTGATTCTTGAACTGCAATTACGCTTTCATAATAATTGAGCTATAAATAACTCATTGCGCATGGAGCGCATCAAGCAATAGAGCTGATTCATTGTGTTAGAACCAGAACAACTCCTGTTGAAAACTGCCAGCTCACTTGCCTGTCCCTTCCAGTGGTCACACTCTGGACCCCTTGCCCAGAGCTGATCTGTGTGGAGGATTGCTTTATTTTATTTCTGCCAACTGTCCTAATGCGTGCGCTTTGTTCTCTCTCTTCCTTCTCCTGCAGATTGTGCGACGCAGGACTCAGCGCAGGAAATCTGGCATCACCTCTCTGCTTTTTGGTAAGGACAATCCTGTGCTTTTCACGTGGTGCTGATGGATATGGCAGCCTGGGAGGGAAAGGAGTGAGCAAAGCAGAGGAAGAGAAGGGAGCCAGAACTGAAGGACGAGAAGGAAAAAAGTAGAGTTCTCTACTTGCTTGCTTTGGTCTGAGCTCAGAAAGTGAATTTTAGAGTTAGATGGTTAGACCTTAAACACTGACAAATAGTGGGCTGTAGCTCAGCCTAGATGCAGTGTCCTTCTTGCTCTGACCAACAGGTCAAACACATTTTCTGGCATCAACAGGCTGGATGATGTTCTCTCCTGATCTTACTCTGCTCAGTTCAAGAACATCTCTGAAGATCTGAGACAGGGCAGGATGGTCCAATGTGTTACTACTCATCAAAATTTAGAAATACAAACACGACTGATACTTCCCCTTATGTATTCAGAGAGTTTGATGTTGTGAACACTTTTGAGTCTTTAATTTTCTTTGCTTATGAGCTAAGCTAGCAGATGTCCAGAAATCACAGAGCTGGAATAGATTTTGCTTGGGTTTAACAGTAACTTGCTTCTGTGACTCCATAGTAGCCCTTTCTATTGCAAGCCTCACTGTCATCACTTCCCCTGCAACTGGTTAGCTTTCTTGAAATTGCAACATCTCACCACAGAAATTGTTTTCGCAGAGAAAGACAGCATACTGAATTTACAGGGTTCAAAGAGTGTTCCCCCTGTGGCTGAAATGGCCTGAATAAATCTAAAACTGGGTTTTCATGGTCTTTACAGAGAAGAGCTTCTCTGATGTTCTCCGGGAAGCTTGTCACAGGCTTGCTACAAGCACGTGCAAAATTACATCCAAATTATTACATACAAAAGTTATGGTAGAAGACCAATGAAGCTGTAAAGTCAAACACGCAGAAGTGATGAAATGCAGGAAAGTTGCTTGTGCAAGCTAAACTCAGACCTCTCGTGTAGTGTTATCATACCCTCAGTGCACACTGAGCCTACAGGTTACTTAGCTGCCAAAAGCATCTTTCTTCTGTCTCAGTCTCATTGACCAAGTTTGAGTAGCTGAATAAAAGTGACAGCGGGTTATACCCACGCATGAAGTTGTGAGTTCAAGCTTCAAAATGTATGAATGGTAAAACTGAGATGATTTATAGTGTTTTCTCATTTTAGTGGGGTTTCTGTACAGTGGCTGTTGTGGTTTTTGCCTAATGTTCTTAGTAATTAAAATATTCGTTAGAATAGAGAAGTTACTATCCTGCAGCAGATGACCAGAATGGAAAACTTCAGTGCAAGGGAGGAGAAAAAAAGCTTGGATGTGATAAATTCAGCTTATATACACAGCCCTTGTCTGGTGGGATTAAGAACTTGCCCAGAATTCAATTATTCTTCCTTAGAGTGAATGCAGATGTAGTAGTGACTTGGACAGGAGTCATAGAGTCACAGGAGCCAGACTCTTGCTCATGCTCGATCAGGTCGGCTAGGGTTTTCTCTAGCTAAGAGTCAAGGAGTTGGACCAGATTTCTAATGAAGGAATAGAAAGAAGATACAGCAAAAGGTGGTTTGTCAGAGAACAAGATGTGCGCGTTGTCCTTTTCCTGTTGGATGGGCATTGCAACAAGGATCCAGGAGAGCTGGTCCTCTGCACAAGTGCACGGCTGGTCAGCCTTTTCAGGCTCAGAATAGAGCATCCTCACACATGGCTGATCCTGCACTGGTTTCCTGTTGTGGAAATGTATGTGCAGACACGTTGGGTGCAGTGAGGTGAATGTGGTGGAAAGCCCAGTTGCTTTCCGTATCTCCCGCTTGTGTTTAGGTAGGGTGGATCTGAGTACAGAGGGAGGAGCATGGTATTTCGGCCAGAATGGGCTGAATCATGACAGAAAGAATCAGTGACCTATGCAAGCCCACAGAGCTAGTGTGGCTGTGATTGAGTAGTTTCTTATTCAGTCAACATTCTGGTTTAGCAACACGAATTTTCTGGGAATCCCCGCTGTCTGCGTGATCGCCTATCTGTTTACAATCTTTGCGTCTCTGAATCTGTAGTGAGGCTTCTTACATGCTCTGTTTCCTACCCCTGACCACTAAGGAGGAGGTTTTGTTAATTTTCAATTCTTGCTTGGACTGGAAGTAAGTATGCCCTACAGATTTTCTACTCCAGAAGCAAAGTTTACTTTTCTCTTACACTCTGTGTCTGATTCTCTAATAATTTAATTTAGCAGATAGAAAACAATTATAAAAATAGTTTTAAATTATTTTTGTGCTTCTGTTTATGTTCTTAAAGTTTTAGTCTTTTTAATTAGGATCACTTGTGATTAAATGATCCTGTTGATCACTTTTCAATAAGCAGAAGCTTCATGTGTACATAGCTGTTGCAGCAGCTGTATAGCTCAGGCTGCACTTTATTCATATTGGTTTCTCTAATGCTGTTAGAAGATAAGCAGAGTTCTAATTTGTTAGGCAGTGATTTACTTGGGTCTTGCATAAAAACTGTGTTTGTATAAAATTTGGATTTCAGTGAAATATGTATTGGTTTAAGTGTTGATTTTGGTAATCAAGCTACCATGTCTTTGGTGTATTATTGAGAGCAAAAACAGAGGTATGAAAATACACTCTTGAATTTAAAACAAACTGAATTATTTTAGGAAAAGCAGCAAATGGCTCATTGTTCCCAAACATCGTATACACAATTTTTAAGGCATTCAGATACCTTAACTGCTTAAAGAATCCATCCCATTAAGTATCTTTCTACATAAATTGAGATAGGATGTCAAAACTCTCAGGGGAATTAGTGACAGCTGAAAGATGCTTTGGTAACTTGTACTTTGTACTTATGACCTTTTCTATACACCCAAAATATTTGAAATCTGGCTCTTAGGGAGACTGAGGTTTCAAGTAGACAGTGGATTTTGTTTTGTGGCTCTGACTTCTAGACTAATACAGGGAAGCTGATTGTCTTGGTTTTTCAAATCTTTTTCAAGACTCAGTGAAGAGTATGTTCTCAGCCTGTGAGGTATGCAAAAATCAGAAGTAGTTCAACCAAAAGCCATTTCAGTTTCAAGAGAATTTCAGTTGAAGAGAATTTTTGAAAGTTCCCTAGTTTTGTGTCTGCCATTCAACTGTGTGTATACTGTGTAGACACTTCTCTAAAATAGTAATCAGTACCTTGGTATCCTGAGTTGTTCAGACACATCAAAGTTGACATTTTCTAGTTGCATATGTGACCTGAAATACCAACTCCTTAAAATTTGAGACAGTCAAGTTGGTATTGGTTATTTACATCACTGAATAGATTCACAGTAAGTATCTGTCTTAGTGTATACACTTCCAATGCCAGGCTTTTTTTATTCCTGTAGAATCAATTGTTTCTAATGTTAACAAAAATGAATACCTCATACTTAAATTTCCTTTCCTCTGTTTCCTTCTGGCTGTGTGGACTCCCCCAGGGGATGATGATCTGGAGGCACTGAAAGCTAAGAACATCAAACAGACAGAGCTGGTGGCTGACCTGCGTGAGGCCATTCTTCAGGTGGCACGGCACTTCCAGTGTGTGGATCCCAAGAACTGCAGCATTGTGAGTGGGAGCAGCTGGATCTGCACTGCTGTGTGTTCCAAGAATGAGTGTTGAGTGTCCACCACAGGATGTGGCTGTTCAAATGCTCTTGGAGTATAGGTTCAAGAAAGAACGTGCCAGGTGTAACTGTTGGATGGTGAGGGTTGCTCAACCCATCCCTGGTGGAGGAGGGCTGTGCTGAGAGGTGGTCTGCCTGCTAGGAGAAAGAAAAGCTTTGGGAACGGGGGCATGCAAGCTTTGGCAGATCAGCTGGGAGTCATCTGTTGCTTCTCATTCCTCTCTCTTCATCTACATGCGTGCTAGGATCTGACTCCAGACTACAGCATGGAGAGCCACCAGCGGGACCACGAGAACTATGTGGCCTGTTCCCGCAACCGGCGACGACGAGCCAAGGCACTGCTGGACTTTGAGCGTCATGATGATGATGAGCTGGGCTTCCGCAAGAACGACATTATTACGGTGTGTCAGACTATGAGACGTGGACCAGGGCAGGACCGTGCAGACTCAACTTGTTTGGGACTCTGCACTATCTCTTCTGCAGAGAGAGAAGGGAGGAGATCAGCTGAGAGCTTAGTTAGGAGTCCAAGGGAAGCATATGGTGTTCCTGGGGGTATGTCTGTGGATGAGGCAGTGTGTTCTGTGAGCGTTGTCTCGTGGGTCATTCTCAGTCATTCGAAGCCCCTTTCCTGGCTGCTGTACAGCTGAGCTTGATTTGACTCAACCTGGGTCCTGGTCTAACACTGTGCACTAAGCTGTGGTAAAACTCTAAAAGCATCCATTTGCATTTTAGCTGTGAGTGTCCCATCTGAAATTGGGGAAAACATGGATAGCATTGTTTTTGCAGTAGCTTTTTTTTTCCCTTGAAGGCCTTGGGCCATGTGAGAAGAGAACATTGGCAAAACAGTTGAGAAGAAAGCATTTCTTCATTGCGCACACACAGCCAGGCAGCTGTAGTCCTGGCACTGCACTCCCTTCAAACCTGTTTTCTGTTCCTTGCTTTTCAGATTATTTCCCAGAAGGACGAGCACTGTTGGGTGGGAGAGCTGAATGGACTGAGAGGTGAGAAGCAGGATGGGTTGAACTGGGAAGGGGTCTACAAAGATGACGAAGGGACTGGAGCACCTCTCTTATGAGGAAAGGCTGAGAGACCTGTGTCTGTTCAGCTTGGGGAATACTGAGAGAGGGTCTTGCCAATGCTTACAAGTATCTAAAGGGTAGGTGTGAAGAGGATGGAGTCAAACTGTTCTCAGTGATGCTGGGTGACAGGCACAAACTGGAACACAGGAAATTCCATTTCAACAAGAGGAAAAACTTCTTTACTTTGAGGGTAAGAGAGCACTGGAACAGGCTGCCCAGAAGGGCTGTGGAGTCATCTTCTATGGAGATACTAAAAGCCTGCCTGGATGTGTTCCTGTCCAGGAGCCTGCTCTAGGTGAAGCTGCTTTGGCAGGGGGGTTGGACTAGATGATCTCCAAAGGTCCCTTCCAACCCCTACAGTTCTGCGATTCTGTGAGTGGGGCCAGATACACAGCATCCATTCTTTACAGCTACTGCTCTGGAAAGTTTGCAGCAGAGGCTCTGCTGGTTACCCAGAGCATCTGCCAGGGACGAGGGGAATGTTAAAGCAGGGCCTGAGAGCAGCAGTGCGGCTGCCTGCTTGCTTCTTGCAAACAGCAACTTTGGGCTCCATCCTCCTTGCACAGGGGGGTTGGGTGCATGTCAGCTCTGCTGCTTCAGGGCAATGCCCTGTAATTGGCTTCCTCTCGCAGTTGCCTTAATTCTTGCATTTTGAGGCTGCTCGCTTCCTTCTTTGGGGTTGGACCCTGTGAACTCTCATTTATTCTCAGCTTCCACTGAGCTCTGGTTTTGTCTGTGTAGGGGTTTCTCAGAATCTGTGTGAGGCTCATCTCTTTGTCCGCTCTTTGTAGGTTGGTTTCCTGCAAAATTTGTGGAGATCTTGGATGAGCGAAGTAAAGAGGTAATTAAAAAAACCCACAAAAACAACAGGGTCATATCAGATCTGAAAAAACATAGTTGAAGAGAGCCGTGGGTTTCCCTCATTGAGTACTTAGTGATGTGATCAGGCAGCTTATCTTCCTAAGCCTGTTTGCTCAACTTCCCAGTGCTGATCAAGCAGAGAATAAGGTTCCCAGAGGCGTGCAGGCAGTAGCTGAGTGTGATGCCAGGACTTGCAAGGGCCCTAGAGATGAGCTTTGAGAAAGCATCAGGCAGGTACACAGGAGCGTCCCTTGGGCAGTGTTTCTGTGTGCTCTCCACTGCTTTCTTGCTCCTTTGAGGCTATGCCTGTGAATCCTGCTCATTTGGTCACTGCAGTGGATCCCCCCCAAACAGCTGTGCCTGAGGAGGCACTGTGTCTCAGTTCCTCTCACAACCAGCAGTGGTGAGATGCCACCTATCTAGAGCAGATACCTCAGTGTGGTCCCAAGGCTGGATTAATGAATAGGAGACAAACATCATCAGCTGTTGGCCTAGGCAGTTTCCAGGGGAAGTGTAGGAGACCTTGTTCTCCCTCTCCTCCTCATCATTTGGAAAGTGAGGCAGGGCTCAAAGGCTGACCTGGGACCCTCAAAGAAGTCCCACAAGAGATGTTACTATTGGTATCTCACTTACTTCCTCACCCCCTTCTGAGGGTTGGTTCCTTAGATGCGGATCACTTCTCTGTGTATAAACACACCCAGTACTGCCAAGGAGTTCTCCTCCCAGCTATGGAAATAGAGAGGATCCCACTCGTCCTAATTTTGGAATATCCTTCATGGTACCTGCATGTCAGGGTGGTATCTCGCAGGGGAGTACCAGCTGTTCCAGAAGCAGAGTTCCCATCTGGCCCCATTTGCCTTGACTTTTAGCAGCTTACAGAGTCCCAGGGACCCTCAGTGCAAGTCCTTCTCCTTATGTTGGCTCAATCAGCATCACACCAAAGTGCAGTGGCATGCTGGATGCTGCTAGGATGGTGCTGGGGGCACCTGTGTGGTCTCCTGGGCAGCATCTGGGCCCAAAGATCTTTGTGTGCCAGCAGATCCCAGGAGAGTAGCGCTGAACATGGTGCCTTATGCACGAGTCAGCAAGAGCATAAGGAATTAAGAGAGGGGCCTGGGGCTGGTGGGCACCTGGGAGTGGAAGAGGTGTGCACAGAGAAGCTCAAGGTGAGCAGACCATGCTCTGCCTCCTTGCCAGTATGCCGAGACCTGGCTCTTTGTTCCTCAGTACTCCATCGCTGGAGATGACTCGGTCACAGAAGGGGTAACGGACTTGGTACGAGGGACGCTTTGTCCAGCTTTGAAGTCCATATTTGAACATGGATTGAAGAAGCCATCTCTGCTGGGGGGGCCCTGCCATCCCTGGCTGTTCATTGAAGAGGTGAGATATCTCAGTTCCCTTGGTGGGGTGGTGTTGCCAGAGGGCTGGGGTGAGGGGCTGTAGGGCAGAGTGTACTGACTGTCTCTCTACCTTGCTAGGCTGCAAGCCGCGAAGTGGAACGGGACTTTGACTCTGTGTATTCTCGCCTTGTGCTCTGCAAGACTTACAGGTAATGCCACTTTGTTCACCCCAAGTGGCTGGGTCTGAGCCTCACTCCCACGTGCTCACCAAACTGCTGCTGCTCTCCACCTTGGGAAGGGTCGTGATCTGCCCTATCCTCCTGTGGGTGTGGTATCAGCAGACAGCTGTGCCTCTGCTCATTTGGGGCTGGCAGTGGCTCTTCCCCCTTCCTCACACTTCTGGGTTTGCTTCTGGGGCTGTATCTTGCTGTCTCATGGCTGAGGGATCACCTGTGGGCTCAGCAGTAGCAAGAGTGCTGTTGGGGCATGGAGGCGGAAAGACCTGTTTGTGCCCAGGTTCTGGACACACGCAGGTTCTGGAGCTAGCTAGCTCTCTGATCTGATCTTTGCAGGCTTGATGAAGATGGCAAAGTCCTCACACCAGAGGAGCTGCTTTACCGGGTGAGTGCTGCCTCCAGCCCAGCTCCTAACATGGGGAAGTTTCCCATGGAAGCTGCTGGAAGGTGGTGCCTTTCTCTAGGGAGATGCTCCAGAGTCCCCAGACTTTCTGTGCTGGGAAGCAGTAGGGACACCATGTGCCTGGGGAAAAGCCATCAGGAAGGCTTGGTCCTTCTGATGTTAGCAGGTGGCACTGGGTGAGGGTGGGGAGCTCTGGGGAGGGCAGCATTTGGCCATGTTGCTGAAATGGCTGTCCATTAAGGCAGTAACTATATCCTCCCATCCACAGGCGGTTCAGGCAGTGAACATGACACATGATGCTGCACATGCACAGATGGATGTGAAGCTTCGTTCCCTCATCTGTGTTGGACTCAAGTAAGTCATCCAGTCCTGATACCCACAGACAGGGTGGGGAGTGTGAGGAGCTTGGGTGGGGGCAGAGTGGGCAAAGTCCTCACTCCTGGGCAGCAGGAGTGAGTGGAGGCAGTGGGCAATAGCTCTTTCAGTGTACCTTAGGCCACAGGATCTTTTTCTCCCACACTTGCAGCCACTAAGTGGGATCTGTTCCTTTCTTGTTCATCATGTTGCCCTGTCTCCTGGCTGGATGAAGTAGCTTTCAATGCATGGAATGGTTCACAAAAGTTTACTGGGTTATCCTGTTCCACAGAGGGGACGGGACTGTAGGCTGGGGTCATCACTTGGGCTGAGAACAGACTATCCCAAAGAGGTGGGGCATCTTTCCCTCGTTTCAACTGAGTAACATGCCTCCATCACATCACTGCAGCGAGCAGGTGCTGCACTTGTGGCTAGAGGTGCTGTGCTCAAGCCTGCAGACGGTGGAGAAGTGGTTCCATCCCTGGTCGTTCCTGCGCAGTCCTGGCTGGGTGCAGATCAAATGCGAGCTGAGGTGAGTCTATCCCCATGGGCCTTGCCAGTGTCTGGGGCAGATTTCTTCCTCCCTTGCAGGAGGTGGCCCTCACTGTGGCTGGCTTTGGACCCTCTCCAGTGAGTAGCAGCATGGGCTGCCCAGACATCCCCACTGCAGAGATTTCCTTCTGTGTGCTGAGGCAGCAGCAACTGGCTAGAGAGTTTAATGCAGTGCACTGTGCCTGCTTGATCAAGAACAGAGCTTGGCTCCTGGGGAGCGGTCGTGACAAGCAGGCAGCCTCTGCCTGCCAGCAACATCCTGCTGTGTGCCCCTGTACCTACTCTGATGGAGAGAAAATGCCTTTTCCACCCTCTCCAGGTTCTCTGCCAGCCACCCTGAGTCCAAGCAGGGAAGAGGGAATGCGATAGGGACATGGTCTGGCTGTTACTGGCCAAGGAGTCACTCACCTGCCCTCTACAGCTACCTGAAAGGAGGTTGTAGAGTGGTGGGTGTTGGCCTCTTCTCCCAAGTGAATAATGACAGGACCAGAGGAAAGGGTCTGAAGTTGGAGAAGGGCAGGTTTAGATTAGATATTAGGAAGAATTACTTCGCTGGGAGGGTGGTCAGGCACTGGAACAGCCTGCCCAAGGAAGTGGTGGAGTCCCCATCCCTGGAGGTATTTAAGAAACATGTAGATGTGGCACTTCTGGGCATACTCTAGTGGCCGAGATTGTTGGGTGATTTGTTTGGTGAGGCTGGTTTTTTTTTGTTTGTTTGGTTTGGTTTGGTTTGGTTGGGGTTTTTTTTGGTGTGTGTGTGTATGGTGGGACTCAATGATCTCAGAGGTCCCTTCCTCAACCACAAAGATTCTGTGATTCTGTTACTCCTGTTTGAGAAAGCGAGTGGTGTCAGGGGCTGAATGTGGCTGCGCTCAGACAAAGTACATTGCTCAAATCCCAGGGCCCACGTTCACACTGTGTGCTCCTGGCCCTCCTGTGCTCTGCAAAGCCACATCCAGTCCCAGACAGTCCCAGAGCAAACTGCCCCCCTGCCACCACCACTCCAGCCCTGCTGCTGCCCTGCAGGAACTGGCTTTTGTCTGCACCACCTCTGTCCCCAGTTGGGAGCTTCTAAAGTGCAGAGCAGACCTGTGTGTACACATCTTGGGGTGTCCTGTTCTCCTTGTGTTACTTCTGAATAGGAGGAAGGGAGCACCCCCCACCTCTGTTCTGCGGTGTCCCCGTGGCTGCCTTCTTGCAGCACAGGGGCAGTGCTTGTTCAGCAGAGCCGAAGGACAAAGTGGGACTGGTTCATGGCTGTGCCCCAGTTTGTGTGGGGCAGGAGCAGTGGCTTATGCCATATTTCTCCAAGCCAGCTTCCTGTGGAGGGCCTCAGCTCCCTCACTGCTGCAGGAGCTGGAGGAGACCCCCCCATGCAAGAATTTACCCTGAGCCTGAATGACTGATGAGCTTGTTGCCGGGAGGTCTGAGTTCTGCATCCCTGTCCTAGGAGAGGGTTGTGGCCGTACACGTGGCACTTGTGTGTGGCGGTCAGGACAATTCTCTTACTCCAGAAAGAAAGAGCGGGGCAGTGCACAAACTCTGGCAGGAGTCTGTCTTCTGGAGAGGAACCCACAGCCTCCCCGTACAGTCCTCAGCCAGGGCTGTCCGTGGGCTGGCCGTGCCTCCCTGTGCTGCTGTGTTAGGCGCTGTAGGGGTTGCACTTGAGTCACATCTCCAAAGCTCCTCTCTCCAGCCTGGGCCTGATAGGATGTGAAGCACAAAGAGGAGGGGGTAAACAGGGGATGAGTGGTGGCTGGTGCTGCCCTTTCAACACCAGCAAGCAAGGATTTCCGTCCTTGCAAGTTTAGGGCAAGCAGAAGAGCTTGTGCGATTGTGTGCGTGGTGGCAGCAGTTGCGGCGCAGGCTGGGGATGTGATCTGGGTGGGGGTGTGGTGGGTGTGTTACCAGCGCTCTCCTCTGTTGCAGAGTCCTCTGCAAATTTGCCTTCAGCCTCTCTCAGGACTGGGAGCTGCCAATAAAGAGGGAGGTGAGTAGGTGGCATCTCTCCTCTCTCTCAGCCGTGGGCTTTGCTTACAGCCTCCCTCTCCCGGCTTTGCTCCAGGCTGTCTTCTGCCTCCTTGTGAGCCAGCTCCAGAGGCTGTGGATGGGGACAGTTTTCCTGCCCGGCCCGGCTGTATGGGGAGCCATGTGGCAGTGCTGGCAGAGGGTGCTACCTGCCCCTGCCCAGCTGGGGCAGAGAGAAACGGGGGTGCCGTTTCCAAAAGTGCTCTCCAAACCGCAGGGCTTCGCCCTGGTTCAGCTGCGCGGAGGTGGGAAGCGGTGAAGGCTGGAGACCGCAGCGGGCTTGGACTCTGCCTGCAGATACAGCCTCCCCTTTCCTGGGTGCGGTGCACTGACCTAGGGCTCTGTCTCANCCTCGGGGGGCTGCCAGGCCACTTGGGACAGACAGAAGCAGCGAGGGGCTGCAGACCCGAGGGAGGTGATGGTCAAGGGTGATGCTGCAAGGAGACAAATGTGCTCTGGCTGCAAACAAACGGGTGTCCCCTCCCAGCCTTCCCCAGCTCTGCCACCCCCATCTTCTGCTTGCCTCAGCCCTCCCTCCCCCTCCCGGTGCTGGGGGGAGCAGCCAGGCCTGCAGACCCCTCGCACGCTGCCCCTTGGGCCAGCAGCTGCCCGGATGCGTGATTGTCCCACTGCTGCGGCTGCAAGGAAGAGAACCCTTG
>VZRU01002732.1:26660-97183 GCA_013398155.1 Pedionomus torquatus | reverse complement strand
CCGTTAAACCCAATGTGCTGGTGGAGCACAATCCCCTTGATTTGCCAGTCTGAGCAAAATGTGGGGTACTGCTGCTGGAAACGGCTCAGGCCCAGTCGTGCTATGTCCCGCTGCAAGGCGTGAGGGAACTTGCGGCCCGGCAGCGCTGCCATTGCTGCATCTGCCAGGAGGAAGAGAGGCTGCTGCNCCAGAAGATCTCCCTATTTCCCTCCATAGCTACTTTACTGATCCAGACTAATGTGGTTTCCTCTTTTTTTTTTTTTTTTTTTTTCTTTTTTTTTTTTGGTTTTGGTTGACTGGCCTCTTCCCCCCGCATGCCCGTGCCCTCCCACTCCCACTCCCTTCAGTCTCTGCTCACAGAGTTACAAGCAAGAATCCCAGTGCAGCTGCAGATCGTGTCCATCAAGGAAGTCTGTGGAAAAGAGGCTGGGAGCCGCGGTGCTGAGGGGGGCCAGGCTCATGACAGGCCCCCCCGGCAGCTCCAGCCAGTCCATGCTGTCCAAGTTAGCCTCAGCCAGGTCCAGGGCTATGCCCCCGGATGGCTCATGAGCAAAGTGCAATTCCGAGGTGTCCATAGGTGAAGGCGGGTGGTCCAGGATGGCCGAGCTGCTCAGCATCTCACTGTGAAGGTCATCAATCAGGGACAGGGGCTCCGGCCCATCGTGGCCTGCCGTCAGCAGCGGGAGGCCGGTGCTGCTCTCCAGGAAGTCCTCCAGCCGACCCACGGGCACCGGCTGCCCCAAGGACACTGGCACCGCCAGCTCTGAGGATTGGTGGCTGCTGGGCGGTGGGGAGCAGGCTGGGGCCACGGGTGGTTCTTTTCCAGCTGGGGACGACTGATCCTTGAAGTCAGCAGAAATCTCTGCACAGAAAGCAGGCGGGCCAGGGTGAGGAACAGCTTGGCTGAACACCAGAGGGGTCTCTCCCACCCACCAGAGCAACAGGGACTCCCAAACTGAGCCATCACCGACCACCAACTGGGATAAGGAAACCCATGTTGGCTGTGCCCATGTTGGCCGGCTGTAGGGAGTTTTTAGTCTGCCTCTGGGGAATTCAAGCTCTGTCCAGGAGCGCAGAGAGATGTGCCCAGATCTGATGTAGCGGAGCCACCAAGAAGCTTTGTATTGTACTAATGCCTGACTGATACCTCCCTCGCTGCCTTTATGACTACTGCCAATAATAAAGGCGCTGACATGGGTGCAGAAGCCTAGGCCATGACAAACTCTCCTCTCAATTCTTCATAATCCCCAGGCTGAAGCCCAAAGACTATGGGAAATGCTGCCTTTGTCTCCTTACCTCCGCTCTCGATGAGAATGTCAAACAGGTCATCCATCTGCTGGCTGGAACAGCCGTTCTCCTGGAGAGAGCAAATACAGGATTAGCTTCCTATCCACCAGGGGAGCTTCTGCGTCCAGCAACACCCTTGGTGCTGGCTCTCCTCCCTTGCCCCAAGGATGCAGATGTTTTCTGGCAATAATGAGCACAGTTAGGCACCTGCACCAGAATCTTCCTAACCCCGGGCTGTTATTGGATGGGAAGGTACAGTCTGCGACTGCTGTACTAACACTCAGCAGGCACTGAGTGGTTTGGGATCTCTACCTATATTTTAGGGTCTGCCCCAAACCCTCCATAAGGAATTGAAGGTACGGTTGCGTCTCCATTCTCTATTGCTGGCCCAGCTCAGGAATCAAAGAAGCTTTACAATGAAAACTTTTCACCTGCTCTCCAAGGAACCCAGGGAGAAAAAC
The DNA here is from genome assembly GCA_013398155.1 of Pedionomus torquatus. Taxonomy (NCBI): domain Eukaryota; kingdom Metazoa; phylum Chordata; class Aves; order Charadriiformes; family Pedionomidae; genus Pedionomus; species Pedionomus torquatus. Next base: position 95,435 of record VZRU01002732.1, on the reverse strand, counting down.
TGCTCTCACCTGGGCCTTTGGCTGTTGCTTCACAGCCTCATCATAGCCTGGTGGCTCTTTCATTGGGACCGAGGGAACAGGGAGAGGAGGTGGCGGAGTTCCAAAAAGCGACGTGTGCTGTTGCTGCTCCAGGTCCATCTGGGATGGGGAAGGGGCCACAGGAGAGCTGGGCTGTGATGAGGGCTGTTTAGAACAAAGACAGAAGGGATGATCAGGGGAAGTCCACATCAACTCCTGCCTTGCAACTGCTTTGAGAGACCATCACTCCCTCTCTTGGTGAGCGCTTCACAGTGGGCTGCAGTGCTCCCCTCCCAGCAGCCTGGCTTCTTCTACATACTTTGCCCTAGTACCGCCCCTAGCTGCAGGGGAGGAAGACAGATTTTCCCCTCCGACTCACAGCTGGAAATGTTTTGCTGATTTTCCTAGCAGTAAACCAACCATACCACAAACTGCCCCCAGGCTGCAGTTGGCTGGAGAGAACTTCATTTGCCCAACTAGGGGATTCCTCTAGCTCTTTGGAGAGAGAGAGGGCACTTCCTTCTTGTCTTCAGCCTACTCTGTGCAATTTATCCAGGGCCTACCTTTTACCCACCTCCCTCTGCCAAGTGCCTGCCTTGGGGACACAGCGAAGCTTCATTAGCAGCAAGTTTCACAGCCTGATGGTGGGTGGGGAGCACCAGAGCTCTCAGCAGCACCAGAGACCTCCAAAGGAAACCCCAAGTGCTAGAGGAAGTGGTGCTCATGACTCAGCTTTACCAGATGAATCAACACACAGCTGCCCAGTAGAAAAGTTCAAGACTGGATCAAGTCTTTGCCTCTATAGCAGTTACACTCTCTTCCCGAGAGCTGCTGGAAACTGTTATTGTAGCACAGGCCACTGGGATGTTGCGGGAATGTAAGTTCTTTTGACACACTGGGTGGGCTGGCTTTGCCAGGAGCACCCATTTTCAGGGATCATTTGTGGAAATCATTGGGGAAAGAAGGGCTGTGGGTTTGGAGGTGCTTAGAAAGACAATATGGTGTGGGGCAGCTGCCCTGTGACCACCTGCAGGCCTGGCTTCCGATCCTACAGGGAGGCTAAAGGATCAGGACAGAGTCACTACAGATGCCTCCACGGCACATGAGCTAAGGGAGACTGAGGGAAAAGGTGCCTTAGTTTTACTTTCAGCATTTCCTCAAAGGTTTCAAAGGAAACCAAGGCACTGACCCTTTGCAAAGCAGACATACCACTCTGACTACACTAGAAATGATTCCTGTCTTCATCTCCTTTCCAGGATCTGGTTCAGAAGTGATCCTCCAACCTCTAAAAACTCTTCATAATCTTTTGTATTTTATGTTAATTGCATGTTAGAGAGAGCGCTAAGTCATCCCTGATGTGGGCTAGAAGGGGAGGAAAGGCACAGCAGAGCCTCTTTGCAGCCATCACCTGGAGAAGCAGTAAAGCCACAGGTGCTCTCTGTCATTCAGGTGTCGTGCGGCACCGCACTTCACACAGAGATGGTTAACAGGTGTGCTCAGTGCACAGGAACGGAACTCACAGCACATTCACTAGTACCAGAGAGCAAAAGGTCACATACACCACCTTCAGCAGCGGACATACTGCCCACACAACCCTCTCTCCACCCAGTAACCATCTTTTCAGCTTAGCAGCTCTCCAAGAATCAGAACAAAACTGAGAACCAAGGCTGCCCGCTCCGGCTTCTCATCTTTTTTAATTGATAGACAACACTTGTTTAAAACACCAGCCGGAATTCTGTCCAGTCATGGGCAGAAGTTAGTAAATTGTCAGAGTTTAGCCCAGAGCTCTTTGCTGCAAAGCCTCCACATCACTTCCAAGCGAGCCCACAGGGGAAGACCTCCCGGACACTTAGTGCTCCTGAAACCTCACACTTGAAGATGTCTCAATGGCAGCCAGCTTGGCAGCAGGCAGAGGGATGGAGAGGCCGTGCCAGGCACCTCTTCTGCTGCCACATTCAAGCTGGAAACCAAACACTGTGTGGCAGAAGCTGCTGTGAGATCTCAGTTGCTGTGATGACGGTCTTTGACCAGGAGTGTGTGTGTGTGTGTGTGTGTGTGTGTGTGTGTGTGTGTGTGTGTGTCCTTCCCACCGTTCCTACAAATCCAACCAGAGGGCAAAGAAAAACAAAGAAAATAAGTGAGCTGGCAGCATGTTACCTTTCTGACAGATTGGTTTAGTCCTCTGGGTTGCTGCTGCTTCTGCTGCGGCGTGGGCTGCTGCTTCTGCTGCGGCGTGGGCTGCTGAGGGGTGCTTGCCGGTAGCGGACACGGCGGTTGGCTGGAAGTTTTAGCGGGTGATGATTGTACTCTCTGGAAAGAAAAGGGTATATCCATGAGAAGCTGTTTCTCAGACACAACATGGAGCAAGGTTTGTGTTTCTTAAAAGAATTAATGAAGTTTGTTCTTCCCTGCTTTTTATTCTTAAGGAAATTCAGTCAATCGTTCTGTTTCGCCAAGCAGAAAAATCAGGTGGGGATGGGATTCAGAGGCCTAAAAGAGGAGGCAATATCAGTTGAAGTCCCTGGGCTATTCATGATAGCTCTAAAGGGCTGGCAGACCTGACAGAGGACCTGTGCTCTTCTGGAGCCGCAGCTGGAGTTTAGGTGAGAAACCCTGGGGTATCAAGGGTGACGCTGGATGCTGGTATTTAGACAGCTGACTGGCATCTCAGCTGCTACACAGCAAATGCAGCCTGTGTGGTGACTGTCCCCGATGGTAGACACTGCCACTTGCTCTGCAGAAGGTGCAGGAAATGTAGCAGCAGAAAATGAAAATTGGAAGGCGCTGGGGTTTGACTTATGTCATAAAACCTGGGCATATTTATGCCTTCCTGGAAGAAACACTTAGAACGCTTCTGTTAAGTGCTGAGCTCATGCCAACAGGGGAATAGTAGATCATCTCTGATGAAAGACTGTTAACGCTGAAATACTGACATGCGTTAAACCAAAGAGCAGTCAAAAAGCAAAATGTCTGCTCCCAGGGTCTGATTTCAGCTCTCGGCAGACAAGGTGACCTATCTGTCACTCAGACTACGATCTCTCTAATGAAGGACAAGAGGTGAAATACACCCTGCTTTTTTCAGTACCACAGGGAGGGTTGTTCTTTCAAAAAGTAGTGAAACGTGGCAGCAAACCCTTGTCCTCCAAGCCTGAGTTACTGCCTGACAAAAGGCAGAACCCTGTGTTTGGAAGAATGCTGAGCAGCCTGTGATGCACACAGTCCAGCGTGCATTGCTGTACACACTTCCCCATTGTCAAATTCCAGTCTTTTTGCTGAAGAGTTGCTTACACTGCTCTGTTTTACAAAGCCATGATCTACCAGCTATCATGGCAAGCAACTCAGCCAGTTTAGCATTTACTGCGTTGAACTTCCACCACGTTAAATCATCCTGTGGTAACCTGAACCGTAGGAGCAAGAAGAGGGAGAGAGGAACCCAACCTGCAGCAGGGATGCGATCGCAGAATCACAGACTGTCAGGGGACAGAAGGGACCTCTGGAGATCATGTAGCCTAACCCCTCTGCCAGAGCAGGTTCACCTAGAGTAGGCTGAACAGGATCGCACCCTGGCAGGTTTTGAACGTCTCCAGAGAAGGAGACCCCACCACCTCTCTGGGCAGCCTGTTCCTAGTGCTCTGTCACCCTCAAAGTGAAGAAGTGCCTCCTCGTGTTTAGATGGAACTTCTTATGTGCAAGCTTGTGCCCATTACCTCTTGTCCTGTCACTGGGCACTACTGAAAAAAGACCACCCAAATCCTCCTGACACCCACCCTTTAAGTATTTCTAAGCATCGATACATGATCTAACCCTTGCCTACCTGCAAGGCTGGGCAGCTACTCCCTGCCTTTCCCTGGGGCGAGAGGCCCTGCCTCTCGGCGCTCTGCTTGGTCACGGTGAGGACGATGTGGGTCCCTGTGGAGTCGGTGATGAGGGTGGGGGGAGGGGTGCCCTTGATGAGGTCGCTCAGGGCGTTCCCTTGCTGGCCAAGGAAAAGCCGCGGGCTCTGGGACTGGCACGGCGGCTCTGCTTCCACGGCTGGCACCTCCTGCTTCACCATCACGGCTTTCTTTGGCACTGGGCTTGGATTCAAAGTGTCCATTTGGCTAGCTGTTGGTGCAGGGCTGAATTGGTCTGTTTGGCCACTGGATTGATTTGCAAACTGGCAACTCAGGAAACCGTTTTCGCTTTTCACCTGGGTGCCAAACGCTGCTGGGTTGGAGGCAAGGGCTGTTCCTTCTCCCACAGTCACTGGGGCCGGTAGCGACTGCTGAGAGCGCTTCTCCTGCTCTAGCTGTAGTCTAAGCATCTCAACCAGCTGCTGCTTCTGCTTCAGCATGCGAGTGAGTTCCTCGATCTGCTTGTCCTTCTCCTGCAGCATCTGGTCTTTGTCCCTAACTTCTGCATCTCTGCTGTTACCAGTGCTGCACCGCTCCGACCTGGGTGCTGCATTTACACTGCAGGAGGCAGACTTGGAGCTTTCTTCCTTCACCAGGAACTGCACTGGAGACGCCTGCAAGGTGAGCTGGGTCAGGGGTGAAGTCACCATCTCCCCAAAAGTGTCTCCGGTGGCCGAGTTCTCGTCCCCTGTGCTCATTTGCGAGCGCTCAGAAGGAGTGGGAGAAACGGGAGGGGTCGAGCCTGTGCTGCCAAACTTCATGACGCCGCCACCGGTGACTGTGGCCACGACTACTTCTGCTGGTGCAATGCCTGTGGTCACCAGAGCTGGCCCTGTGCTCAGCCTGGCAGCTGGGAAGGCTACCACCACTTCGGCAGCTTTTGGGATGACGGCTGCTGTACTGGGCTTGGGAGCAGGGGTTGTTTGGCTGGAGGCACCGTTCTGCTCTTGATAGGCTCTGAGACGCTCAATCAGACCCGTCTTTGTGCCCGACACAGGCAAGGCCCTCAACTTCAGCTCTTGCTTCAGCTCTGCTACCTGACACGGGGAAAAAAAGAGAGCAACATTAAGAGAACATATTCTCTCTGTTAACAGCTACCATAACCATGGGACAAAGGACTAAAGTGACCTTCCTGCAGGCCAACAAACCCGTCCCCCAGACTGCAGGGTAGCAACGCAGGCTGTTATGACACCTGTCAGTCCACCTCAGCCCTGCTCTGGGGCAGCAACACCATTCAGTACTGCCCTCTTCACCAAAAATGATGAAAAAAGGGCCTTGCACCTTCACGAAACATTTACCTTCATCTCATCTAGGTTGGCAGGGAGAGGGCCAGGCTTGCCCACTGCAGCATTACTGTTTTGTCGCATGAGCCCACTGGAACCCGAGGATACTGAGGATGTGTTGCTGACCGTGGCAGAGAGATTGCGTACAGCAGGGGCACTGGCACCGCTCTGCTGCTCTCCTGGAGGCCTGCAGGGAAATTAAAAACACAGGCATCAAAACCAAGGTGGAAAGGCGCCGGAGGTCTTCCATGCCAACAACCACAGTCAGAAATATCTGGGTCACTAATGCCACCCTAGACACTAAAGCACACCAGTGCCTTTGACTATATCCGTGCTCCTTACCCTGCCAACCAACTCACTTCAGCTGCTTTTGTCTGTTTCATCTGACACGGGCCTTTTTTGTGGCTCATTGTAACTTATAGAATCATAAAATCATAGAATAGTCTAGGTTGGAAGGGACATTTCAGATCAGAGTCCAACCATCAACATAACACTGACAAAACCCACCACTAAACCATGTCACCTAGCCCTACATCTTCCTGTCTTTCAAATATCTTCAGGGATGGTGACTCCATCACCACCCGGGGAAGCCTGTTCCAATATTTGACAACCTTTTTGGTGAAGCATTTTTTTCCTAATATCCAATCTAAACCTCCCCTGGCACAACTTGAGGCTGTTTCCTCTTGTCCTGTTGCCTGTAACTTGGGAGAAGAGAGGGACACCCTCCCCTCACTATACCCTCCTTTCAGGGAGTTACAGAGACCATATCTAGCACCACAGCTGCCTGTCTCATACTGCCAGGGATGATGACTCCAGCACTTCCCTGGGCAGCCTGTTCCAATGCTCAATAACCATTTCAGTGTAAAAATTTTTCCTAATATCAATCCTAAACCTCTCCTGGTGCAACTTGGGGCTATTTTGTCGTGTCCTATCAGTTGCTCCTTGGGAGAAGAGACCACCCCCCTTCGCTACAACCTCCTTTCAGGTAGTTGTAGAGAGCGATAAAGTCTCCCCTCAGCCTCCTTTGCTCCAGGCTGAACAAGCCCAGCACCCTCAGCTGCTCCTCAGAATTGAGCGTGTTACACCCAACTGCCATATCTCACACCCAGAAGACAACATCTCTAATAACAGTTCTGGGGAAGCAAGTGAGAGAGCTGCCATTTAGGAGCCATACTTTGGTGGAGCTGGCAGGATGGTCTGATAGTTGTAGTGCTGCTGCTGCTGCTGGCTGAGGATCTGAAGCTGGAGAAAGAGTTGCTGCTGCTGCAGTATTTTGGCATAGGATGAATCCATGGGAGGGGCTCCCTTGTCCTGCTTTTGGTCCGGAGGAATATACTGATGATATTTAAGCTTCTTGACTTTCGGCTTCAACTCCTTGGCTTTTTTACTGCGCTGAGACTTCTCACTAGCAGACTTGGGCTGGCTTTGCTGTTTAAAAGAGAAGGAGGAAGCATATAAGAATGAAAACACTGAAATAACATAACAGCCCACGTAAATGAGAACATACACTGGGATTTTAATTTCAAAACTCTCCAGAGTTGACCTCAGGGTCTTTCCATGCTTCCCTAGCTCAGGCAGCAGCACAGTCACAGCACTCGCAGCAGCTCACACTGCACCATAGCACAGGTCATCCTTCCATTATTAGCACACCAGACCACTTGCTCGTCCAGGGCAGACACACTGGCTCTAGTTATGGATAACGTTGATTGTTTCAAAACATTTTGCATTTAGGACCCATTTGATAGAAGGTGAATACATCATGGAACAGAAAAACCTAGTTACAGCTAAAAAAAAACATGTTACAGCTAGTGTCAGAGGAAGACACTAGTGAGAAATAAGCTTTCCTTCCTCTGCATCTGCTAACACAATACTTCCAGCTCCAAGCCTTCTTCAGAGTAACCATTTTATCTTCCTTCAGACTACAACAATGAAGCCAAAATAGTACCTTAATGAGCGTTGGTTGGGGCTTGGCAGCAGTAAGAGCCGCTCCATTGGTAAGACTGGGAGGCAGAAGAGGTGGAGGTGGCAGAGGTGGGGGTGGCTGTTCCGGTAGGAAAAGTGTTTCACTGGAGTCTGCACTGATCTGCAATTGGGACGTACCCTGCAGGGACAGAAAATGACACAATCAATACACATACGAGAAGGAAACATTTAAGAGAGTGCAGGAAGTGTCCACTTACAGGAAAGCAGCACAGGTTTTAAGTCATTAATTAGATTCCTTTAACTCACTGCTTCAGTTGCCCTTCAGAAGCAGCACTGCTTAGGGCAGAAAAGGAATCAAAATCCCACATCCGTATTCCCCAGCTTTGCCTGTCAGAATCAGCTGCACACCAACACAGGATGTATCACCCAGGAATGACTGTCCCCCCCTTCCCCACATGGCATCCCTACAAGAGCTTCTGAATGCACAGAGGACTTCAACAGCAACACATTGAGCTACGACCCCCTGTGAAATCTCTCAGACTATACCTTTTAAGGATCCCTCAAGTCTCACTTTCTAGGATCCTCAGCTACAAATCAGCAGTAGCTGTGAAGCTCTAGGGCACTGCAGGAGGCCACCACATTCTCACCTGAGCTACTGATGTGCCAGTGGTGCTAGGGAGAGGCTCACAAATCCGGGAGTCCATCGGTGATGGGACAGACCCCTGGGACTCATGGCTGGCTGGCTGCTCTGGGGAGAGGGCATCACTGCTGTCCTCATCAAACGAGGAATTGTCTGCAACCTTTGGGTAGTTCACCTGTCCAACTAGAAACACAAACATCCGTTGTGGTCTTTCAAGCAGCCTAAGAAATCATTTGACTTGACACTAGTATGTTTCACAAAGGTAAGGAAGGCATAGAGAAAGTTATGTCTGAACTGTGCTTAAAGCATCAACTGAAAATGAGAGAACAGAGCCCAAGCTGCATCAGTTTTGAGTGTTTACATTCATCACTGCTATCAGCAGAATAAAAAGAAGGCGGCTAGACAGTACAAGGTTGAGATATGGTTTCTTTGGTGTACGTCCTATGTGGTGGAAGGTAGAATCCTAAATTGTCCTCTAGTCTCATAAGCAACATGGGCTATAGATTAAGTGGTGACCTTGACTGCTAGTAGCATTTCTATCTACATGTCCAGTAGACAAGCTCACATGAGTGTACATTTGTGATGCACTATTGTTTAGATTGCATTATCTCAAACTAATCTCAGTAAGCAGGAAAACACTATCATTTGCACCTAACATAAAAGCAGCAGAAACCCAGAGAGATGTCAAAGCCAGAAGGAAGCCACATCCCTAATGCTCCAGTTCACAAGTTCACTTTTTCTCTTCCTCAACCACTTCTTGCGCAATAGTGAAGGCAGGCTCTCCCCCAACACTGTCCTTTTCCATGAAAAATATTCCATCTTGTTAGCAGTTGTGTCCCATTTGTCTTTAAAGTAGCTGTGCGCGTTTGAAGGGATGATTAACCACAGACTCACACAGACTGCTCAGTCTGGGGAGACGGGCAAAAGCACTGCTGAGGCAGTGGGAAGGCTATTCCTCAGCATTCCTTTCAGCCCTTGGAATGGCACTGGCATGATTTACATCTGTTCTGGTTTATTTTTAAAGGAGTTGAATCGTCTGAAGTTTTTAAGTTCACAGACAGCTTTTGTTTCACCACACCTGTTTATGTTCTGTCTCCTCTCCCTGATCTAAGTCAGTGGGCTCTCCCTGACCAAGGTTGCTGAGATGTTATAATGAGAGAAGGGTTTTTAAGGAGAGAATCTAGGGAATGCAATCCTCAACGGTCCTTCAAGTCTTTAGTGTATGCAATTGCTTTCGCGTTATTCTGGGATGTCCATACTCCCTATAATTTAATGTCTATCTGGGCCAGAGGGAGTCCCGCTTTTTAGAATCCTTGGGGATGAAAAGTTGTGATTCTGAGATGGGGAAACATGACCATTCATGAGACTGCATTCCCTTAGACAGGTGTGTGAATTGACAACAAATCACAGCCACCTGTGGGAAATGCCCTCCACACAGAGCCTCCTCTGGCCTTACCTATAATGGCTTCCTTCAGGCTGGATTCCACAGGCAAGATGTTCTTCTCCACCAGCTCCATGGGACCTGGTCTCTGTGCTATCTTCTCATTGAGGTCATCTGCCAGCCTGGCTCTCTTTAGCTTCAGCTGCTTTGCCTGCAAGGAGGGTTCAGCTGAGGTCTCTGTTTAGGGAAGAGTAAATAAAATGACATCAATCTAGCAATTGTCAACCTATGCACTTCAACAGTACTTCTGTGTACAAAGGTAACTGTACAGGAGAATAGTTGCAGATAACAACAGATAATTAGACACTGTAAAGATATTACAGATATTATGTCTAGTTATGTTATAAAGGTAACTACAGTGGTCCTTGTGACTCTAGAAGAGGACAAATCCACTCTTTCCAAGCTGTCGCCCAATCCTCATGCATCATTTCCTTTTCAGTTGTGTCCAAGGACGTGGCACTAGCCAGCCATGTTGTACTCCCTCTCTGAAACTGAGGTGCTTACTAATTAGATCAAATCTGCCTCACTCCTTCTTGGATACAGTGTCTTCCCTTAGTAGAAGAGCAATCACAGTCATGCTATTTCATTGTCACTCAGCTACACAAATCTGCACGGTTTTGAATTCACGTAATGGATTCTCCTGAGAATCTCTATGCAAGCAGAGCGGAATCCCTCCAAGAAATCCTCCAACAGATGTGATCATAGAATCATAGAATGGTTAGAGTTGGAAGGGACCTTAAAGAGTTCCAACCCCCCTGCCATGGGCAGGGACACCTCCCACTAGAGCAGGTTGTTCAAAGCCCCATCCAGCCTGGCCTTGAACACTTCCAGAGATGGGACATCCACAACTTCCCTGGGCAACCTGTTCCAGTGCCTCACCACCCTCACAGTAAAGACTTTCTTTCTGGTATCTAATCTAAATCTCCCCTCTTCCTATTTAAAACCATTACCTCTTGTCCTATCACTACACTTCCTGACAACTTCTGATTGATTCCTGACAACTTCTTGATCTTCTGCCTGCTTCTAATTGAAAGGAAGACTTGGGGACCAGAGGCAAAATAGAAAGGAGTTAAATACATAGTAACGGTAAGTTTATTGTTGATGTTTTCCTGTTTAGCACGTGCCATACCTTCCAGAATGTGCATCCTAACCAGCTCTGATCTCTCTGGCCGGGACCGGATTTTCCGTTTCAGATAGTCCTCTGTCTGCAGCAAAAACAAGCAAGAACCAATTTCAGTTGATCAGACGAAGGAGCGAGGTAATCTTGGACAGCACAAACAAAAGAATCAACCATCTTTAGTTATTACTGAGATCTAAATAAACACAGAAGAGAGAAGGGTCATAGCTTCTGTTCCACAGCACCCAGAGAATGAGTTTATTGTAAGGAAGACCTTCTACTGTAGATCACCTCAGTTCTAAGGGTGCAATGCTGCCCTGAAAAACAGAACCTGGGAAGGACTTCCTGAAGAGCTGAAGCCCTTTTTCCCCCTTTTATGCGACACCATTATCTCATGTGAGGGTGAAATTCAAGACAATTCTTTTTACATTAAAGGTACGTGCACTGGTTCCATAGTTCACAGCAAATACTTTCATACACTGCTGACATTCAGGGCCTACTTGTGGTTTGGGCATACTCTCATTTGTTTAAAGATATGTTAGTTGTCAAGCTAAAGCCCCTACGCACTCCCTTGGCAGCCAGAATCTAAATGTTGAGACAAGACCCATTTAATTTCCAGAACTGCTTTCAGCTCCATCTTTGGAGAATGTGCTGCAGAGCGATGGACAGAAATTACCCAGTCCAGAATGGGCACGTTACCCTGCACACAGCCCAGCAATGGGAACCTGGGAGCAGCGGGTAACAGACTGGCAAGTACTGGCCATCAGAACCAGCCTTCAGAGAAAATAAATAAAGTCAATCAGAAAACTGCACCATACTTGCTCAATTGACCACACCAAAATATTAACTTAATAAGAAGGTTTTAGGAAATGAGAGGGGGGAGAAGCAAAAGCCTTTGGGACACTGGTCTTAACATGAAATCCACCATTCCCATCCTTTCACAGAGTTTAAAGTGTTAACTCTGCCTTGCAGGTTTTAACCACAGCTGTTATTCTGTTGCTTATGTTGCTTTCACTTTCAAAACAAAACTTAGCCCAGCAGTCAAAACAGGTTTTATTCCTCTGCAGGCTAGTCAGAAAAAAAAAGGTCTCCCCAGAGGCCTTTTGAGGAACAGAAATCATCAAGAAACCCCCCAGTTGGCAAAGGTGCCACATGAAGTGTGACACCTGGCTTCCTCTTTCTATAGAGCCAGCAGTCTGCGTGATTTCAGTGTTACAAGATTTTGTGGGGGATCCTCCCTACTGAATTTTCAGTTTCTAATGTTCTAGGTAAACAAGCGCAAGTGCAGGTAACAGAGAACCATACGCTTTGCTCAAGGTGCAACTAAGCTCCACACTACAGGAGCACTTAAAGGCAAAAAAGACACCATAAAAATGTAAAGTATATGGACAGTGAGGAAGAAGAATAACAGCGACTTCTAAAAAGAAGACTCAAGGGGACATCCAGGCACCATATTCACTAGTTTTCAGGCACGTCTAGTTCACTGAGGGTTAACCACCAGCACATACAAGCTAAAGAACACCCCATCCAATTCTGCAGCTCATTAACAGATACAGGATGCCCAAAACACAAGACATACTACTCCTGACTTCCCCAAAACATTAAAGAGCATATTGCATCTTACCCTGGCCCGCTCCAAGCTCCTTCTTTGTTCATGAAATGCAGCTGGACTTTTCAGAGCTGTTAAGAGAAAAACATTCAGAGAATGAATTAGAATGATGGAAGTTCTCTCACTGCATGTCCCTTCAGGCCAACTAAGTTAACAAATACACCGCAGCAACTGCCTCCTGCATCTTTCAACACACTGGACCAGATCCCCAGCTGGTATAAAGCCATGTGAAGGGACGTACTCCACTTGACAAGCACAGGAGCTACAGGAACTGACCTGGACTTCTTGTGGGCTACTGAAGAAAGTAACACAGGATACGCAACTAGTTGAACTAACCACTATTCACAAAGTTGGGTCCAAGAATATGAGTCAAATCCAGCCCCCCAGTAAATACCTTTTACAAGCCTCAACATAGAATAAGATATCCAGGACCCTTAAGTAAGGGAATGGCACTAAAATATTGAAGAGATACATGAAAGTGTTGGAAGGATGGAGGAGGATCCAAACAAACTGTAAATCCTCTTTATTACCTTCTAATGTCAAAGGAAGCTACAAGTCTTTCCGTAACGTGCACCTGTGTTTTGAGTACGTGCAAGGGCTGGTTGCAAATTCTGCAGGTCCACAGGATGTATATATTGTTCCATATAGGAAAAGCTATCATGAGAACAAGAATACTTGGACAGGAAAGTACATCTGTCTGTTGACAGAAAATCAAGACTTGAGGAATTAACAGCAGCTCTCCATATAACAGCCCTCCTCGCCCCCTCGGGCCCAATATAAAACCAGAGCCAAAATGGATCATGTTTTAAGAAACGGATCCTCTGCTGTCCAGGACCGTACTAACCCTGGAGGAATCTCTCACTCTGCCAGGCTCCTCTGGAGCACACAAAGCTCACGTCCCACAGTAAAACCAGAGAAAGAGGGTGACATTAGTTGTAACTCAGCTGTGCTGAGTATCACTAGCTCCTCACGGTTTTCCTGAATCCCCCAAATAGTTTGTTTTTTATAACAATCACATTGTGGCTTGTATTCAGAACTAGCTGAAGGAACCATAATAATTTCATATTTCTGAAATACTCATATATAAAACTGCCTGGTGAAGTTTCTACATTACCAACAAGCTAAACAGCAAAGCTTTAGCTTTAAAGGTAAGTTGCAAGCCTTCTGAAGACAGAAATGTAAACTTGTAACTCCAAAGTATTGCATCTAGGTCCTACGAAACATAGTCTACTTGTATTATTTTTCACTTAAGACCAATGATTAAATATTTCTCAAATGTAACTTCATAAAGAAATCTCAAAAGACTATTGAAAAATAAAAGCCCCTGAGTAAATACAGTGTAAGAAACTACTCTTAACGCATGTGTAGGCTTCTAAAACCTCTCCTACAGACTAAAATGGAGTAGCCAAAGACAAAGCCTTGAGACAGAGACATCTGTGAAATACAGACAGAGTCCCTCTAGGTTTGTATCAATGGGTAAAAAGTAGAATTTAGTCCATATGCCAGGAATTCTGAACAATCCAGGGCACAGATGGGATTCAGACTACAGAAGTGAATTTATTGTAGAATAAATTAACAATAATTGAAAACTAACCACAGTGAATGAGTACAGAGACCCCTACTGTGATGAGGCAAATAGTTCCCATTCAGATTACAGATAGTTTCATAGAATTCGGTTATAGACAGAAAGCACCAGAGAAAGTTATGCAACTATGAAATGGGAGCGCACTGATTGCACTTTGGGATAAACCAAAGTATGGGTAGAGATATGGTTTTGCAATAGTTCCCAAAAGAATAGAAAAGAAAACTTCGCTGTCTAGCTGGAACATCAACTCCTGGGCAGTCTTGACCATCACACTTCGATGAGCAACATGTAATATTGGGAAATACTCTTTTCAAGTCTCATGAACTGTTTGTGAATATGCGTGTCCTTGAACTTAAACGTGTTCACTGCATGTGTATCACAGAGAAGGGAAACAAAAGTTCAAGTACACTTGGGCAAAGATTCCATGCGACATATAAACTGGCATAAAAATCGACCCTGGAGACAAGCAAAGCAGTCCTCCTCTTGAATCTTCAAAAGCTTTCTGCCACCGGAATGTGCAGGCACGGCAGTAATTCTTTACTGTCCCCTTCCTGCCTACCTCTGCTGTCAGTAAGAAGCAGCACATGAACTTTAAGTGACATTTCCCCGACCATGGCAAATGGTCAGGAAAGCCAAGTGCAGGAGTTCAGCTGATGTCACAGGTAGTCCAAGAAACTCTTGCACACAGAAGAACAAAGCTAGAAGAAAAGAATCCCTGAGTAATAAAAAAGAAAAGCTCTCCCCTCAAACACATACACATTAAATAGTAATGCAAAACTGCTACAGGAAGAATCTTGTGAAGAACAATTTCAGTCTCATGACTAGTCTTTTGGAATCAAGCTCTGGATTGTAGCTCTCCAGGCTGGCAAAATGACAGAGGACTTCATATTCGACCTCTGAAAATGTCAAGAGGGCACAAATCCTCCAGTGCTTCCCTCAGCAATCCAGGACGGGGCTGACATGTCAGAAGAGGGTGTCTATTGTAAAATCATACTCCATTCAAACTCAACTAAGCCTCGCGCATTTTTCTGGCTTTGAAATGACTACACAGCCCAGAGTGGAGCAACTCTGTTGACTTTAGTATAGCAAATGGAAAAAAACCCCAAACTCCTATGAAGTACTCTGAAGCAGTAAGACTCTGGGTAAGCTCCACAGGAGTCCCGTAATGCAGATATGCACCTTTTCCAGCTCCTACTGCCCCCCTGCCCGGCCACTCGGCACTGATCCCTGCAAAATTATTCCTGCTCCCTCTACCCTTCTGGCTTGCTCACCTGAGTGCTGCTTTATCCATCCCAAGCAAAGTTACCCACACTGCCTAAACTCTCCTGTTCTCAGCCATCTCAGCTACTCTGGCTCATTCTCACAGCGTATGAAAATGAGCAGCTTAGCCGGCAGGGCAGAGGCAATGGTAACCAGGTAGACCAGGGGACAGCACTTCTGTCACAGATTCAGGTTTTATGTCCACAGTCCTTGGTACCTGAAGCAGCAGACGTAACCACAGAAAGCAGGAAAGAAGAAACTCCAATCACCTAATGCTCTGTGACTGCTCAGGCAGTATATAATATACTAAACTATTCCTTACAGTACTCGGGCTAACCTGTTCTTGAAGGCCTTTCATGAAAAAATTCAATGTAGTTGCAGAGAAATTATCCCAGCACACAGATGTCCTAATTAACTAAAAACTTTTCTGAATGTCTAACTTACACTTTCCTTCCTATAATTTGTATTCATTATGCCCTGCCTCACCCACAATCATTGCAAAGAACAACTTATTCTGTTCCTCTTTGCATCTATCCCTATGTGCTTGAAAACTTTGGTTTTCCTAAAGTCTGCTGTTGCATAAAAAGACCAAAGCCAGTTGTTTCAACCTTCCCTTATCGATAACATTTCCCAGACCTTTGCTTGTTTACTCTTTTTCAGACTCCTTCCATTTGCTCTCCATTAGGTACGTATTCCAGCCTAGGCTATGTCAGCTTTCATAGAGCTAAATGACTATTAAATAACACTTCTCAGTTATATGTACCAGCTGGTTTGCCTTTTTTTGTGTATGTAAAACGCCTAACATCTTCACTTGTGCTTGGCTTACAGATCATGAAAGGTCTCCAATCCTCTTCTGCAGAACTGCTACCTAGCCAGCCATTCGCCATCCTCACTTTATACTGTTCTCTCACCAGTTGGTCACGCAGCTTCAAATTATCTCAGCTTACAAAAATGTCAGGCAAGCTTGTGGCAAGCACCTTACTAAACCCAAGAAGTGCAAAAAGACATTTAACACTCTGACTTCCCTGTGAAGGCAGTTCAACAAGTATTTAGTCTGGTGGTAGGTCCTTCGTGTCCCACACATTTCTGCCTTGCCATTGATGACCCAATTGTACACATACCACACAGGGAGCTGTACTAGGGAACCGTCATCATAAAGTAACTCCAGTACTTTCCCAAGGTTCTTGCCCCTTCCCAAAAAGAGGTACTGGTTAACTCGATTTGAATCCTCACTGGGTGGCCAGCTTCTCTAGCTTTGCCAGCAGAACTTTGTTTTTTCCCTCTGGTCTCACTGTATTCTCATCAGGGACTCACCCAAACTACAACAGTAGTATTAGCACTTGAGAGTTTTTGTTTTCCACTGTAAGCAGAAAAAAAAAAATAAATTCTATTTCTCTGCTACTGAGACATATGAAAAAACAGAAGTCACATCCGCAGTGGCCAGTTCCAGTTAGATACACCTTTTGTCTGCCTGTGTGCCTTTGTGCATGGTATTTTTATCATCAATAAACTGCCATTACACTTTCTGCCCTTGTTCCTGTACTTAGGCCTGGGACAAAGCACGTTAACCCTTGGTCACGCTGACAAAACCATCTGTGGGCTCAGACCACAGTTGTTTTGAAAGAGCAATTTTAACCTGGATCGGTATGCTGGTTCACAGCACAGCTCCACAAATAACAGTCAGCAAAACTGAGCAAAAACTGCCCTGACAGGCACAGCCAGAAACGAGAGGCTGGGATTAAAGCCAGCGCCACAGCAGAAGTCCCCCTGGGGTTGAACAGCAGTCCCTGTGTCTTTAAGATTGCCCCGTCCACCTTAAGAAAACAGCCTGATGCTACAAATGGCCAAACAAGCACTACAAATGGTTTAGCGATAGAAGGGAGAAAAGCATCACCACCAGGGTCTGAGACAGCACAGTCCTATAGGTGCCCTTCACTGAGTTGTAACACACTTTTGTCCCACTTGGACATCTGGCAATTTGCAACATCTACTGTTAGGAAGATGAGCTTTACCTTTGGATGACTGACAGCAGGACATGATTTTTCTGGCTAGCCAGGATCTCATGAAATTCCTACCACATCCATCCAATTGTTTAGTCTCTCTACTACTTGTTGTGGGGCATTTTGATGCTTCATCACCAGAATTCCTGAAGCATTCGTATCTTTGTGGTCACACCCTTAGTTACCACAAGAAATCTCCCTGGAGATCAGTGATGCAACTGCTTTGTGCCTCCACCCTGCTTCAAAAATGCTTGCAGCTATACATTGCAACTACTGTCCTTCCATCTGACCCCACCCCAAAGCGAAGCGGCAGCACACAGGACCGTCTACAACGATGCACACCTTTCCATGCAAAGCACAGAGATGCAAGTTGCCAATCTTCACTTCAAAGCAATGTGTTAAATCCTATGAAACAGGGTCCAAAACTACAATGTGTGAGATTCCCTCAGTCCAAGCCACGTTTTGAAGACAGCAATGTATCACAGAATCATAGAATGGTGAGAGTTGGAAGGGACCTTCCTTGGTTAGAGCTGGAAGGGAAATAAGCTTCACTTTTATTGTTAAAAAGATGATTTAAATGAAACTATTCAACTTCATCAGTGATGCCACGGCTAAAATTACCAATATGTAAAACAAAAAAGCCTGACAAACTCAGTCTACTATTCTCTAGCTGTTTCCTAGGACCTTTGGCTGTCCCATGGCTGCTGCCCTGGCAAAGCAGAAGAGAATCATAGAATGGTTAGAGTTGGAAGGGACCTTAAAGATCATCGAATCCCTACCCCCCTGCCATGGGCAGGGACACCTCCCACTAGAGCAGGTTGCTCAAAGCCCCATCCAGCCTGGCCTTGAACACTCCCAGGGATGGGGCATCCACAGATTCCCTGGGCAACCTGTTCCAGTGCCTCACCACCCTCACATTTTTTTCCTAATATCTAACCTAAATCTCCCCTCTTCCAATTTAAAACCATTACCCCTTGTCCTGTCACTACACTTCCTGACAAAGAGTCCCTCTCCAGTGTATGAGTGAAGAGAGACATTGCTGCAAAGCACCAAAGTGGTGAATCAAGTGCTCAAGTGCTGAATCAAGGCTCAGGAATCAAACCCAAATCTCCAATGTAACAGCAGAGACAAAAAGTTGGACAAAATGGTTCAAACGCTTCTGCTCAGGGTTTATTCTGCAGTGTACAAAAGCAAACGGTAGCCTTGCAAAGTTTTCAAAGATAGTCATACGCAGATCTTCAAGTTCCTGTCACCTAGTGTGAGAAGTAAGTGGAATCAGAACCAACTGCAGTCACTCTAAGAATGAAACACTGCAGGGAAAGGGGACTGACCCAACCGCTGAGAAAAAGAGGTCAAAATCTCTCTACACTCTGCATTTGCTTATGCAGCTGACAGAAGACACCAAGGTTTGCAAGGAACCAAATAAAGGTAAGAAAGAAAGGGGAAATGGGAAATGGTCTTCACAGGCCCTCATAAGCTCAAGTGTCTAGGGGGGAGGAGATGATGCAAAACCTTCTGCAATTGGCAGGATCACTACTGGAGGCTATCAGATGTGTAGGCTGATGGGGGAGAGAGTGCATGAGCTTTCCCTTGCCACATCTAGCCCATCATAGACAGCAAGGGGATATTTGAACTGCAAATCAGTTGGTCAGACAACAGGCAATGTTTGCAGAAAGGCTACTGAAACAAGTATTTTGCTGCTGTTAGTTCAGTTTCTGAAGGAAAGCTAAAATTTTCCTTTGCTATGACAAAGAGAAGCTCGTGTCATGTCCAAAGCCAGCCTCAGACATGCTGACTTATTCAGAAAGGCAGAAGGCCTTCTGCTGCAGTCATTCACCTCCACTCTCAACCAAAATCTAGTTTCTCTCTCTTGTTTACTATGCTTTCGTAAAAAGATGAGATAAAATGCTACAAATAGACTCAGTGACTTCCTCTGTCAGTTCAGGGTGGGGCTCCCACCCCACAGCATTTGGTGTGCAGCGTTTGGTAAGAGGCACAGCACTTGAACCACAGACTAAGGCAGTTGGCACTTTCTTCCTCCCTTCATCTCCACCCCACTTCCAAAAATCACTTCTCATAGGATGGAAGAAAAGAGTATTCAAAAACTGGGTCACATGCACAGAAGGAGCCATCACCCTGCTAGTGGGGCACCATCAAAGAACAGCATGCTGGAGAAATATGAAAAGGAGGTGGGAATACATGGGCGATAGAAAAGATATCTCCATCAGTGCCCTTTTCTCCTTATGCAGCTCCAGGAGTTTCACATCTGGTACGCAGACCTGATCACACGAGAATTTTTGCTGATTTCATACCCGTTGCATTGGTGGGAGACCTTGGATTAAAGCTAAGGTCTGAGTATCAAGTTAAGGATAAGAAAAGAAGTCCCAGCTGGTAAATTGTGATTATTCAAATCCCAAAATATATAAAATTAGAAGATGCAAAATTAAGATTGACCTAAAAAAAGCAATCCAAACATTTTTATGAAGTAGAGAAACACATCTCTGGCACCAAAACAAATACAGCTTTGCCCTCCAGTGACACATTTCTAGCACAATGCAGTTGTTTTTAAAGAATTACAAGTGTTTCTGGTCTCACACTCAAGAAAGGCTGGAGAAAGGCTCCCCACATAGTTCCTGTGGCCAGCACTACCAAAGGATAGCATTACAGTTACAGTGCTATGGCTTAATGGAGCCTTCCCTGTTAATGAGCTATTCCAATTAACAGGGATATGACACAGAAGACAGAAGTCAAATAAAGTCCATGTTAGCTGGATTGTTTGGTGAGTCTCAGGCTGTTATGGAGCCAGAGCTGAAGAAGTCCTGCCTCCCTGACACCCAGCCTCACAGAGCTACCCCTTCTCTTGCATCAACACTCAGAAGCCTGCAGAGCACAAAGGCTCACAAAGCTGCTGCTCCCCAAAATAGCGACCTTCTAGCTCCCTGAACTCGGCTTGCCTTGGTTGCATGAGCATCCGTGCGGGTGGGACTGTGGTACCTGCCTCAGCTCAAATTACCATGGAGCGGTGTACCAGCTGAGCTGCTTCCAACTTCTGAACTAAGTACCTCTCCAGAACTCATGTCCACAACTCAGCAAATCTGTCAGTAACTTTATTATAGAAATATCTCCTTCATGATAACAGCTGAAGCATAAGATTTTCATTACTTCTAACTGTGTGAAAAGCCTGAAGTATGAGAACATATGCAAACTTGCAAAATTATTGAGAAAAAGAGCCAAGATTTTTTCAAGGTCCAACACTGAGTTAATTTAAACTCTAACAGATAGGCTTAATTTCTCAGAAAGTTCTCCCTCCTTAGAAGCAAAATGGAAATTGTCACCCATGGTAACAGTTATCAGATCTATGGGTGACTATGGCTACAGCTTTGTATCAAAGAACATTTATAGCAAATCCATGTAGTATAATCCCCTCCAACCATCCCCAGTAACTCTTGGCATTCAAAAGACATTACGTAAATTGTAAACTGAAAAATCAAAAGATAAAAGAAAGCTTCACTACGGTTAGGATTATGCCATCTCCAAACTAAAGGTGAAAAGGGAGACAAGGAACTTCTACCGAGAACGTTTGGATCCATGCATTCCAAGGCTAGACTTGATGCCTGCTTCTTGTATCACCCTTTGCAAACTCTTCTGACAACTTTACTCAGTGTCCAGACTAGGGGAGGTCTGGGGCCATGAGAAGAAAAAGGAGCGACCGTTCCCAGCCAACAAGTAAGAAGGAGCCCAAGCTGACTGTGGGAACATGAAGGGGAAAAAGCTGTGTTACATTCCAGATTTTAGTCCCCTGAATTATTATGCGTCTCTTGCAACCAGCAGAGTTAAATCTTTTATCATCGAAGGGATCAAGGACGAAATGCAGCCTATCAAAGCCCTGAGCACAGCCTTTTCTTTCTACAACTTCAGAAAGGGCAAACAGCACATTTCCGTTACTAACAATGAACTTTCCTAACTCCAACCATGTCTCTTTAATCATACAAGATATAAACACATGGAAAACAAACACAGACAGCTATCTAAAAATATAAACAAATCAGGTACAGTTATTAGGCCCCTGACAATGAGGCTCTCGGCTTAAATCCATGGACTCCTTCTGCACACAAAGCCTCGAGGCTTTGAAATTGTGCTTCAAGAGATCAAAGTCAAAGAACCA
Source organism: Pedionomus torquatus (assembly GCA_013398155.1). Taxonomy (NCBI): domain Eukaryota; kingdom Metazoa; phylum Chordata; class Aves; order Charadriiformes; family Pedionomidae; genus Pedionomus; species Pedionomus torquatus. The sequence continues at coordinate 74,501 of VZRU01002732.1, read as the reverse complement.
GCAGATAATTCCTGGGAGACAAGTTACAGGTAGATAATCAAATGAAATTAAAACCAGTTACAATTTCTGTGTTACATTGCCACAAACAGAAATACAGCTGCAAGTGCCCTCTACAGCTTTTGTTTAAGATACCTGCTTAGTGTTCCAGCCTTAACTCTCAGAGCATGACATGAAGTATATCAAAAGTCTTGCTGCAGCCTCTGTTTTTGAGGTCCCATTCTGTACACAATGAACGAGGAAACAGCAAGGTTGCAGAGCTTAAACGGTGTGTTTAAAAAATGTGTTATTATTTCTAGATGTTAAAGACTTGACAGGTTTGGACATTTCATTAAATAAGTCTGGGAGTAATGACATTTACAGTCCATGTGTTTGTTTTTAACTCCTTATCCTAAATGAAAGTACAGTTTCAGCTTGTTAGGGGGAAAAAAGGTATGAAAGTGAAGCAGACACTAATGGGCAGAACAGCAGACACTAGATGGCAGGGAAGTAAAAATCTGAAACTTTGTTTTGTTACTATAAATATATTCCAAGACCAATAGGGAACACCACTACAAAGACCTGATCTGTAAAGCAGTGAGAAAGATGGGCACACATTACGCAGCTGAGAAGGGTAAAGCAGGAAGAGCTCTTTTGACGTGTTAAAGCAATTGGTTTATCTGCAGTTCAAACACACACCAGACTCGAAATGTCGACTGTTGTAGCCATGCTGCAACATTTGCAAATCAGTAAAACTCCACAGAGGCACAGCAGTTCATCTTCTACCCTACCCTTTACACAGAAGAGAAAATATTGTTGAGACATTAAGAATTGCATCTGAAGTCATCAGCATGAACACAGACTGGTTCCCACTATGAAAAATACTACACATGTAGATAATTGTGTGTGTTCAACAGCTTACTGCCTCTCCTTTCTTTGGCATATATCAAAAGACCCTCCTATTTCACAATTAACACTTTCAAAATTAAGAAAGGTAGGTGGTTTTTTTTGTTGTTTTCTTTTGTTTCTGACAACACTTAATATGCTAATATGTGTTTGTAACATGAACCAGGAGATGATTATATCCTCAAAGGAAGGTCTTCTTCCACTATGTCCCTATGTGCTACATTGACAAGTTTCAGGTTTAAAACTGGCAGCTTAACAAGAAAATACGAACACAAATAAGCTATGCAATGAAGTTGGAAGTGCATAATTTTAATCAACCAAGTTACTTTTTTTACCTTAAGAAGTAGTTTTAGAAGCTCACAGGTGGCAAGCGTTTCACTTCCCGAAATGAATACCTTAAAGATGCTTGTTTTCTTGTCATGGTACCTGTGCTGGATGCAAAAGGCCAGGTACAAGCTTTCCCTAGATTAAGATCAACACCGATATGCCAAAGCATAACCTGTGTTCTGTATCCTCAAATCACTAAGTGTCCTCAGTAAATGGCTGTTCCTTTAGAATTAATTCTAAGCAGTCTCACAGCCCCCTAAAAAAGCAAATACTACACTTTAGTTTTATAACAAAGACTAAGTTTTCTCCATTAACCTTACAGCTATGGAGAAAAAAAAAAAAACCAAAAAAAAAAAAAAAAAAAAAGNAAAAAAAAAAAAAAAAAAAAACAAAACAAAAATAATGATGCTACTGATATGAGAGGCCTAATGAGATTATAATCATTAGACTGCCTGATGTATTACAATCATTCCTAATCGTGTGCCACATTGCGATTAAACTACAGCACACTCCCCTTGTGTAGTCCGGAGACAAAATACACTCTCTTCGGCAGGGTCTGAAACCCAGCAGCACAAGATTCACAAATCTTGTACTCCAAAATATGCTTAGGCAACTAAGAGGCTGCGTGTCCAAGCAGAAAACTGCATGGGAGTGCTGGTAACATAGACCTATAGTGTGGAAACACCTCAGTGCCTGTAAAAGCAGCCACATTAGAACAGCAGCGCAAACTCCACCCTCTTTGTATTCTACATACATTCACACATTCTGCCTATATCGCATCCTGGAATGCAAACATGCAGTCAGAGTAGTTGGACGTGAGCACAAAAGCTGGCAAACATCCAATGCACTGAAGCAAAACAAGAAGCTCCTGGAAATTCTCTGCCGTACTGCAGCTGCCCTCCTTCTAGTTTTCAGTCCGGACGATGCTCTTCTACAAAGGCTGCCTGTGCCACCCTTCAGTTATTCATAAAGCAGTGCTATAGAGCAACACGAGGCATGTTCCCAGAACCAGGAGACCTGGACAGGCTTGAGAGGTGGGCTAGTGCAAACGGCATCAAGTTTAATCAAGTGAAGTGCAGGGTCCTTCACCTGGGACATGGCAATCCCAGGCACAAATGTAGGTTGGGCAGAGAAGGGCTGGAGAGCCGCCCCAAGGAAAAGGACTTAGGAGTGCTCATGGATGAGAAGCTCAACATGAGCTGGCAGTGCTCACTGGCATCCAGCTGTATCCTAGGATGCATCCAAAGAAGCGTGACCAGCAGGTCATGAGAGGTGATTCTGCCCCTCTACTCTGTGCTTGTGAGACCCCACCTGGAGTCCTGTGTCCAGCTCTGGAGTCCTCAACATAGACAGGACATGGACCTGTTGGAACAGGTCCAGCAGAGGACCACAAAGATGGTCAGAAGGATGATTCTAAATGATGTGCTATTCCTGTTTTGTCTGCTTAGGTGAATCTGATGGTCACACCACCAGCTTTCCTGCAGGATTCTGCCACATGACAACCTTGTATGTTTGCCTGTATTTTGTGTTTGCAGCCAGAAGCCAAAGACCCTGATCCCAAAAGATAAAACAATGGGCATGTGAAGCTTAAACCTTGCAAAACAGAAAAAGCACAAGGTATTTTGCAAGATACTTTTGGCGTGTCTTTCTACTCAGATGTACGTTAGCTGCTGTTTAAAACATTATTTTCAAGGGCAGAAAATTGGGTGTTTAATACTCCCCCAAAAGAACTTTACTCTAGCTGTAAACTTCAAATCTGACACTGTAAAAACTGACAGCATCTGACTGTTCTTCTACAGCCTGACAGAATTCAAAGAGCTGAGCACAGACAGCAGTTTTTGTTTAGCTTGCATTTTATGAAGACAAGAAGATGAAAATCACCACTGCATAGCTACAAAAAAATGCAAATGGCAAAAAAGCTTGTCTATTGCACTATCAGAAAATAGGCCAAAACCTGAATAAATATGAAAACTCATCTCTCCTTGTTTTAGATACAGTCCTTCTAGCTCAGATCACAGGCATCAGATGCAGACAAAGACTCGCTTCCCACCTCTTTTCTATGGGCAACTGAGAATTTTAATCTTCAACTACTGAATCCTGCTACTAGTAAAAGGTCCCACAAAGTGATTACAGAAAAGCAAGAAGAATTAATGAAGCCTAAAACCCAATTATTTTGAATCCTCTGTCACTTCTTATAAATGCTGTATTTCTTACTACAATACACTAATCTTTTAGTGAAGTGTAGTCCTGTAGGTGGCTGGTGGGTTGGAAACGTAATTCAAGCGAGATTAAGTGTACTTGGTAAAAAAATGTTGAAACATTTGCCTTTCCTCTCTACCATATAAACAAAATTCCACATAGGGACAAAGTAAGCAATTCCCGGCTCTGTTCTGAACAAGCAAAGCAGGAGTGATGTGACTCTCACTTTGATGGGACACCAACACGTCTTCTCCCACTCCTCAGGTTTACCGTGTAGAAAAACCTTGTGTTGATGGAAGCCTGAAGTACAGCTTCTCATTTAGGGCAGCAAGCTAAATCTAAACACCATGTTAAGACTTAGATTGCAGTCAGGAGAACCAAAGGTACCAAACTGAGTTTGCACACTAAATAGCTTTTAATGTGAAAGCAAAATGGTTTACTTCACTGATTTTTACACACCTGTTTGGCTACGAGATCAAGGAACTGATCTGTATTAAAGGCTAATCTAAATTAACATGTAGGAGAGCACATTGAGACCAGCTCTGCACAGAGTAAGAGTTGATGCTGATGTCCACACTTTCTATGTGAAGGTAAAATGGGAGGTGGTGTGCCAGACACGGTGCAGTCCAGTCCCACGGACTGAATGCATATTAGCTGCGTAGAATATTTTCCAGTTTGCTTTCATCCCAATTTAATCCAACTCTCAAACTGCATTTCATGGTGCTAAACAAGGTATAGTGAGCAAGTGCAATCAGGAGCTTCACTTCAAAAGCACCTTCCTGATGCAAGCTATAATGCTAATGTAGATACAACCGCAACCACCACAGTTCTTTCAAGAGCGTTAAGGCTCTCCAGATGGAAAATGAAGGCTAGAAGCCAACCGGCACTTCACGTGGCAAGAGTGCTCCATCTTGCTTCATTCAGCACCAAACCATCCTCTGGATTCCCACTTTTATATTTCTGTTAAAACATCATAAAGGGCTGTGTGGGGCTTGGTTCCTTACTAGCAGACATGGGGCCCAGTATAGCCATGTTTAGTAGCAGATGACAGAGGAACAAAATTAATTACCTAAATGTTTTCACAGACGGAGGGTACAAGGCAGAGAGATGAAAGGATACAGGATACCTACACATAGAAAGTAAAAATGTCTGTTCTGAACTGCTGAAAGTAGAAGCAAGAGTCACAACTTTGAGGCGCCTTAAGGAGGAACATGGCCTCTAGTCACCCTCTGTACTTCTCAGGTTAAAACCGAGACTTTTGCTTTAAGTCTCACAATTTATCTCCCATCTGATCTTCTCATTAAAAATGGTCCAGGCAAATAATGTTTTGAACATCTCCCTACGTGTGATTATTTCCAGTTGGCAGATATGCCTAAACGATACCATGACTTAGAGGGGACTAATTTCAAGTCATGTTTAGAACAGATCTGCTAAAGTGTTTTTCACTATTGCAGAAAGGACCTTTTCATCCATTGCCAATGTTTTCACAATGATGTTTCACTGAGCATTCTTCTTTGGTCTGTCATAAAACTCACATGTAAGAGACATAAATGAAGCAACGAAGGGCACAAGTCTGCAAAGAGTAGTTATTTAGGCTATATTTTAAGCAAATTTAAGACTGACTAATTACTCTGGGTGCCTTACTTGAATTACTTGCAAGGGCCTCATTTTCAAAGGGCCTGTAAAGCAGACCCTTCTCAGGAATCACAAGTTTGGCCAGCCACACTTTGAAGAAAGCCAGTACGGAACATAACTTCATACAGCATTTGCATACTTATCCACCTAAAGCAGGAGACCACAAGGAAGTCAGGAGCATTTTCTTCTGGGAAGCGTTAGTAAAAGGGCACAGTCACTGGGACATTAAGTCTTTCATCCAAAAGCAAGTAAGTGTATTATGTAGAAGCCTGTATACGAGTTCCCCAGGTAAAAATAAGAAGACAGGCGTGATGTACTACATCCAGACAGGACAGGCTTTCTTTTTTCATTTGGTAATAGAATTTTAAGTAGGGGTCCCTGAAACATCTTGAGCATGTCACTGCCTTCCAGAGAGCCACTTCAGCTGACAGAGTGCTGCTGATGGGTTCTCTTCATTTAGAGAGAGAGCTGACAGCCCAACCTTACGCCTTTAGCAAAGTCTAAGTCACATCACTGTGTCGTATTACAGTGTGCACACCAGAAATAGAAGGAACGAGAAACTCCTCATTACTACACAGTCTTCAAATAAGATTTGTGAAATGGGGGAGGGGAAAGGTTTTGAAAGAAGAAAACATACACCTGATCCATTGCCTTTAACTAAAGCTGCTAAGTGAAACTGAGATGACCTCAAAAATAAACACTTGCTCTTTGGTCTTACTTCAAGTTGTTACCTCTAAGTTATCTAGTTCAGAGGTACCAAAGCGCAACAACACTATTTGTCATGTATCTTTTTGCATTTTGGGGGGAAGAAGGGGAACAAAACAAAAGAATACCTTCTCCAACATTATCCTGACAGTGAATTTATTACAGCTTGGCACTAGGGTACAACCTGTGTGTCCACCTAGACGAGTAAAGGTTCTCCAGCTCTGCTGATTTTGCCTTCCCCTGCAGGAAGGGGGCTGGCTGATGCCCACAGGGCTCTTTCTAGCTAAGTGTTCCAGCTAGAGACATAAAGCATGGCCCCTTGGTTAACATCTTGTATGCACTGCTTGTTTTCACTCAGTTTTATGAAATATGTGCATACAAAGCTACAACTGCCTTAGAGGTCTGGGGAGCTGACAAACAAGAACAGAAACTGCAGAGGCAGGAAGCCTGTTAAAAGAGTGATTACCAGCATGCGTGAAGTATATATAAGGCACATCTAACATAGCATGTTCTCCAGAAGACTGTTCTCCACTGTGATCAAATAAAAACATTGTTTTGGAATACACTTACACTTGGAGCCATCACCCTCTTCCTCAGTATCACAGGTGGCCCCATACCTAGAGGAGCAAGACTTCAAGAGGACCAAAGTGGGTGGGACAGGGTGGGGCTCATATATGATGTTTTTCATGCAGAAACAGAGAATCTGATCTTTCATATTGTACCTGAAAGCATCCTCCACTCAAAACCATGCATAAAAACACGAAGACAAAGAGTTTAAGTGATACTTACGCGGCATGATCCCTTGGCTCACCAGCTCCTCCCGTGTGCGCCGCTGCTGGAGCTTCAACTGCAGCACTGCACGACAGCAGAGAGAGGGAAGAGAAAGAAACCCATCAGTGTGAGAAACAACCGAAGAGACGTTCTCAAACACATCTTGTTTTCTTCTTCGGATGCCAAGGCACTAGCAAGCAGCAGAACCAAGAGACCCCCCTCCCACCCTGCACCACTGCAATTGCAGAAGTGGCCTTCAGCAGTCAGGTTTCCGTATTCTGCTGCGGGCAACAGGGAGAGGAAGTTGCGCAGGGTCTTGGCAGGGTGATAAAAATCCGCAAAGCCGGGCTTGTGTCTCAATTCTTTCTAGAGCACCAACTTCTTTCCAAACCATTAATATTAAAAAACAAACAAAGAGAAACGCTGGCTGACAGTCCTCCAATAAACACAGAGTGACACCCCAGCTGCTAATGACTCCTGAAAACTCTAATTACCATGTGTGGATTAAATTGATATGACAAAATTATTGGTCATTACTCTAAATTACAAGGTTGATTTCCTTCCTCCACTCAGAAATTCACCTTCAGAAACACCTCATGAAAGCAAAGTATCGTGGATGTATCTACAAGTGTCCTTGTTCCACATCAAAAGGAATGCCTTATCACTAGTATTTTTTCCTCTTTATTTTAGAGTAATACAACATGTGCACTACCTGCATGAAATGCAATCAGATTTTTCTAATGCAAATCTTTTGAATAGTCATCATTTCAACATTTAGATTATAATAGTAGTTTCCCTTTAAACTACACAATCAAAGCAATATTCTAGAGATTGTTCTTACAGTGAAAGACAGCTTTCAAGCAAAAGGAACCTTACAAAACCGAAGAAGAAAATCCCATGTGCACACGCACACACATGTGCATGATCACACACACACGTGCGCACGCACACATATATTTAGGACAACCTGACTGAACATCAATAGGTACTGAATCCTGCCTGCCATCAAACCCAAGCTCCTAAGCCCCGCTCAACAAAATCTTATGGAATGAATGTCATGGCATTTGCCCGGTTTTCATTTTCATATCTCTGTCAAGGTTATGTCCATTGTATAGTCCGCATAAGAGAAGTCCACACAAACACAGTGGAATCACCAAACAGAAAAGATAGTCCTTTTATAGTGCAACTATACAATGCTTCCTTTCTCAAGGACTTTTCTTGTCCAATACATTAATTTCATACATTATATCCAAATTTATACTGTACCCTCCCTAAAGCAGGGATCAGAAGATGCAAGGAGAAGATGCCACTACATCTACTTACACACATTATCACATGTTACCTGGTCCTTTCAACCTCCTATTTGCAGTCTGCATTTGACTAAGACACATCTTCCAGTAAGGGTTCTGGTCTTCATATGAAGTTAACAAGAGGTCCATCTCTTCCTTGGCTGGTTGCACAGTGGCTAATCACCATCACTTAAACGCACACTTAATTTTTCACTTGGATTTGTCTAGCTTCCACTTCCCTTGGGTCTTGATGTATCTTTCCTTGAAAGGTTTACGATGGTGAGAATGTATTTCCTACCTGTGGAAGTACTTCTGTACACAGAGAGCAACCAAGTTACCTCTCTTTCTTAAGCCAAACTAGGATTTCTTAATAGATGCACCCTGAGCAGGAGACTACTTCCTTTAGCGCAGAGGAGGGAGAGAAGCAGGCAGGGTGTAAAGAGCACCATGCTAATTCTGCGTGGGATCAGCCAAGAGCCAGAGCAAAGAGGAGGGAACGCAGCGGGGAAGGAACAGGCCCTTCATTTGGCTGTGAAACTGCAAACAGAAGTGGTAGTTCCAGACTCTTCCTCCCACCCAGCATGCGATTGCACTTCTACTTCTGTGCTAGTGTGAGGGTTAACACAGAGTCATGGCTGGCCTGTTCACAGAGCTCTTCGTTTGCTTGATTCATTTTGAGGTGATCAAAACCCGGACCAGGTGATGACACAACTACACAACCACCTCATCTAAGAGCTTGCTGCAACAGTGTCAAATCCCTCACTCCCCACATCAGCTTTCACGTTCCCCTGACTGGTGGCTGGACTCACTGACACGACAGACAACACCTCAGCCAAAAGAGGGAAGAGTTTTCTGTCTCGTTAGTGAATTGAGGAGGCCAACCATATAGCCAGGTATTTGCTAATATTAACATAAGGTGGGAGCAAGACTTCATCCTTCCAGCAGCAGTATGCCACTAAGTGATTTCAGCCCAATTAGGTAACGGCACATTAAATTTCTCACTCTCTGGCATTATTTCCACTAGTGAGACATTTCAGGAACTCATTTCCATACCCTAAATTACCACATCTCAGTAAACACATACAGACAAAGCACAGGCCTACATCATTAGGTCCATCTCCCCATCTTTAAGTGCAGATAATTTCATCAGTACTTATGTCTTCCCACTTACACATCCAGCAATGTACGTTAGCCCTTTTTGCCACTTTGCTATTTACTTGCTAGCACCATCTACTTTACCTCCCATTTCCAGATACACCTACTATTTACCTTTCACCTCCCGGCGTCAGGGATTTAAAATTAAAAACACACACAAGTGTAGTTGGCATTTTTTTTTGCTCCTTGGTGCCCTCACCTGTATTTAAGTACATTTTGCCTAGCTGTTTCAGTTTGCCTAAATGATCTAAACCATTTTTTTTAACGTCATTATTTTTACCTCCACTGATCTTTGTTCCATCCACATTGTTACCATCTTGTGTTTGTTTCCAGACCACACTGGGCTCATCCCAACTAGAAACACTTTTCTGCTTTCTTTGATTACAGTCAGTACTTAATCAACTTAAGCAGTACTTCATTCAATTGCAAGATACTCATTAAAATGAAAATGCCCCACACCACTAAGGTAAAGACTTTATAAAAGACTATTACAGGCACACAAAACCCCTAGCAACCAGATTTCATGTAACCAAACAACAAAATCGCATTTGAGCAGACCTGTTTTCACAAATTGAAAAGCTGAATAGCATGATTATACTGCCATTCTTATGCCACCTAAATTCTTTATCAAATTTTCCACAGTTTTTTCCTGGAACTGATACCAGATTAGCCACTCTTTACTCACTCACCCTTTTTGAGCAGTGATGCAAAATGTTACTGGTCTCTCGCTCTTCTGAAGTCTCCCTGCTGTTCCCAGATTTATTGGAAATCAGCCTCAGACAGACAGCCAAAGACTTCAAGTGACTTAAAATTCCCTTCTTGACTTCAGCTTCCCTTATGAATTTTCTAAATATATCTTATTTCTATATCAGTTTCCATCTACTACCGTTTTTCTCTACCCATTATATGCACCTTTTATTTTTAAACACTATGTCCCTTCACTGCAAGAAACAAGCAACTGTCAAGAGGACTAAACTGCAGAACATGAAAAAGGTCATTTTCAGGATACTTTTAATAGGCACTAAGTAATTCCTGGGATTTATGAATGTATATAGATACATATTAAGCATGAGTTATAATCAGCGCATAAGGCACTTTTTTCCCAATACAGCTTAATTTTAGTAACAGGGAGGAGGGCAAAAAGGATTACTTCAGTTCACTCCTGAATTCATTTTGGCTTAAATAAGTACTTGGAGTTCCCAACACCATTTCATATATTTAGGAGATCACCTGTTTACGTGTGCAAGTGTGTGAATCCTATATATAGATTAACAGATGTCCCAAGAGCCAATCCAAGGCTGTTGTACATGGAGCTCGGCCAAAGGTCTAGAATGACCAAAGAAATTCAAAGTTACTCAAAGACGGACTAGAGTGTAAGTTTCTAAGTCACAAACCAACAAACTTGTTTCCTTTCTCCCTCTACCTTAAATTATTTTTAAAATTAGAAATAGATCAGGTCATGTAAAGGAAGAATCTCTGCTGTCTAGAATATACATTCCATAATGGTATCCTTCCACACACCTCTTTCATTCAACTCATGTCCCAGTCTCTGCAACATTTTGCAGGTTTTATATACTTTTCCACCCAAAAGGGGGCATAATTTATTTATTTATTTCACAAGTATGAAAACCTCTGAAATATAATTAAAGTTTGACCAGGGCTTTTATATCTCTAATGAACTGCTCCAAGAATTAGTAAAACATTCCAGAGAAATGTGGGATCTGGCACAGAAGACTGCTGCTGGCAGTTTAAGAGGAGCGGTAGAGAAGAACTGAGGGGAGCGGGGTGTGCTAAGAGCCAAATACCATCGTGATACAGCCACTATCAACAGTTACACTGCTTGTGAAATACAGTAAATCGTGATTATTTTTTGTACATCTTAGCATAGAACTGCCTTCACAGGGCACCCACAGGCATATTCCAAGACCAGAGCTTACTCCTGTCTGCTCATGGCTGGTAGCACCCCAGAGCAGTACGTGCCCAACATACCAGGGCTGCACCCATACGGACCCTTTAAGGACACTTGCAACTCTAGTCGCGGTGCAGGGGTGCGCTAGTGGTAAGCAGGAGCAAGAACTAATATTTACAAGGAGCTAAAGCGTTTTTTGCAGCTCGTCATCTAAACCTGCGCCAGCCTGTGCCTGCCCTCACAAATACCTAATTGAAAGCTCTTCTATTTCCAAACTATACTTTGTGTTTAACAGTGTGCCTGGAACTGTTACAGAAACTAATTGCAGCCTCTGCATCTCAGCATCTCAAGACACACACATACAAAAAAAAACCCTCATCTTAGAGACTATGTCACCTACCAGAACGGCTTTATGACAACAAATTAAAAAAATATTCTGCATTTCCTGTTTTTTAAGAACTAGAAGAGAAGCAGACGGCTCTGAACAGCAGCTTGCGGTGAGGCCCTGTGCATGGCATGCTGAATACAGCCTTACTGCCAAAGGCACTTTGTGCTCACATTTCCACAAATCCTTTTTTTCCAAGAAATCCCAAGTGATACTCAAGGTCGCCCAACCAAGGTAATGATTAAGCACAGCATATGGTGGATTACAAGAGACAGCACGAGTAGTAGCACAGCAGAGGCGAGGAGGAGGGCTGCTACAGCCCTACGAAACCCCACGGGGGGCTGAGGGAGGCAGAGCTCCCTGGAATTCAGGATACCTGTGCAAAAGGAGAGAGTGCAGGACAGCCACATGTTAGCTAGACGGGCTGTACGCTCACAGATGTGATTTATCGATTTTGTAAATTCAGTGAAAGTACTCGGCCTGATAGAAAAATTCATCCTTGCAACCCAATCAATAAGCCGTGTGATTAGAAAGAGAAACTACTGAAGAACAAGTGAAATTAGCCTAAATTCATTATCTCAGCTGAGGAAGGTGCAAAAGTAAAAGCAGCAAAAAGCAAAGTGTGCATTTTAATGCTCATAAAGGATCCTGGTCATTTACTTGTATGCCGCTCAGCACCTCTAGGCATGCTCTTTGAAAGCCCTGTGCTACAGCATCCACTTAACTCACAAAAAAGCATTAATACAGTGCAAGCTGTATCTGGAAACCCGCCAGATGATTTATCAACACCTCTACCTTTCAGTAGCGATGAAGACATTTTTAAAGGGAATTTTCACTGGCCAAGCGCTGAGTTGAGTAGGTCTGACTGGCTTTACTCTGCGAAGATCAGAGAAAAGAAACGTGGCAGCAGGCAACCATTTGCAGCCCACACATATTTTTCAGTTTTTCAGTACAATCTGTATAACACCGTTAGACTAAACCAACAGCCTGTGTGCAACCAGCTTAATTATAGTACGCAACCAGAAAAGAGGACTAGGAGCACATGGGGTATCTGCTGAACAAAATCATCGCAGCTCTTGGTGTAACACTGGGGCCTCTAACTTAAACCCCACAGAGCTGTTTCACTACTGCTGTGATGGCTGAAACCACCTCTCCACTTGCCACTCAGCTGCCAGCAACTCTTCGAATCACATTGTGAAGAGAATTTTTTTCCTACTTTCTGATTCAATAGTCACAGTTGACCAGTAGCCAACGCCAAATTCAGCTCTGGAATATGCAGCGCATCAGCCATCGTTTTCAGTGAAGGTTGTATCCTGCATTCATGAGTGAATTCAGTCCCTCACACCGAAAATGGCCTCTGAGCATTTTTCAGCTGTGCCTGCTTACAAAACAAATGTTGACTTGCATTAGCCCTTTCATGCTTCGACGGGAAGCCAGATTAGATTTTGGTTCATACACCAGCAAGAGCAGCATCTGCTAAGCTCCCGTTGCAACACGCTTCTGTACAGAAGCAGCAAAGGGCGGTTAGTATTGCCAAATTTTTCGTAGTGCCCACAAGAAGCTATTAGAAAAAAATCAGCTATTATAGTTTGTGATCAGTGAGCGAGTATATAATGGTCAAAATGAATTTTGAAAATAACTCAAATTGGTGAAGCGGACGACTGCTTTTCCTTTTTTTTTTTTCACAGCTGCTGTGAAAACACACACACACCAGGCAGAATGTGCTAGAATGGGAGTTACCAACAAAGAAAAGCTAACTTTTTGGTCCTTTTTTTAAAGGCACTTTTCTGAGCCTAATAGCATTTTAATCCACTAACTGCTGATGGGGAACACAAGCTGGCTTTGCATTTAAGCAGACTATGCAGTTAACAGAGAAGCATTTAAGTGAAGCAGACTGTAAATGACACCCAAACTGCAGGGATTATATGACAGTTTGCTGCTCTGGGAAGGGGATGCCAAAAATTCATGTCCCTCTGTGGGGTGAAGAAGAAGCAGCAGGTACACCCTTGATCCTCACAATTTGCAAGCATCCACTGTTGTTGGGAACAGCAGCTATACAATTCTATTAATCTCGATGCATTTTAAAGAATAGCTTGGAGCAAGCCTGGGCAAAGGACAATTAAGCAGAAGTTTATTTCTTTACTATTTGAGACTATCTTACATTCCACTACCTCTTTTTTCCACTGCAGCAACAACAGCTGCTGTTAAAATGCAGGCAGTTTCCTCATCTCTCCCTTAGCAACCATACTGCACAGAAAATGGAGTTTGGGAAGGTAAAGGACAGAAAAAGAATTTGTTTTGGTCTCTTAAACTGTTACAAGAACCGGTCACACTAGAGGCAATAGCCACTTTTTATATTCCTGCTGTGATGTTCCCCTTGTGAGAAGTAGGATTGGGACCACCCACCCTGTACCCAAAGAGGAGGTCTGTGAAGCAGATCCTGAACAGGAAACAAAACCAGGATCAAGAGTGGTTCCGTATTGCAGGTCATATCAGTGATGAAAGCGGATTTCTTAGCGGAACTGCAGAAACCAGCATGTTCTACCAGAATAAGCTTAGATGGACAGGTGTCTCGTATCAGTTTGAGGAACACTGATAAAACTCCTTACCCAGCTGTGCTTGTCAAACAGAGGCGACAGTAGGCACGAAGCCAAACAAGAGGTTCACCCAAGAAAGCCCTCCAGCTGCGTCAAAGGCAGATCTAGTACAGAGGACATTTTTTTTTCACAACCATCTTTTCTCTCTTATCCTCTTAAGCAAGCTTTTGAGAGCATTAAAAACTTGTAGTGGTGAGAACAAGAACACAATTCTGCCTGTTGTAGACCTGAAACCTCTATCAAAAGATTCTTTCAAAACAGAACAGATCCTTCAATTCCAAAGCAATGGCTTTCAAAATATTTCACAGTAGATATGCTGGTAATAACCCAAGGATGTAATCTGGGTCACGTAACACTAGGGTTCTTTTTTTCCATCTAGCACTTCCAAAAGCCTTCAGGCCATCAAATGCCCAGAAGCTTTTAAATGCAGCTGAAAAGCACAGAAAAAGGAGCAAGTTCATTTAAGAACACAAAAGTGGAGGAAGAGAGAAAAATACCTGACTCTCACCCTCAGGACAGGAAGGGCTTGTTTCTTGATAAAATCACACTCTTTAAAGCTTCTACAGCACAAAACGTTCTTGGGTCATACAAAATCATTGGCGTGGCACACAGCTTACACATGCCTGCTGACAGAATAGATGCATTGTCTATATCACCATGTTCCAGAAGACTAGTTTTGGCTACTAGAAACTAAGAAACAAAGTACAGGGCAAGAGTCCCTTTTTGTTGGGAGGATGCTGTTGAATGAGAAAATATGGAAATAGCAATAATTTTTAAAAAATGTTTTCAAAGGATGGTGAAATACTTGATCTTCTAATGAGTCAATGTTATAAGGCATTAAGTAGCTCTCATAGTGGAGACAAACAAATACAGGTTCTTTGATACGGTTCATTTAGCAGAATCAAACATCTCAACCTACAGAAGAAACTGGTCCCCAAGGAATATGGAATCAGAAGCAAATACACAATCAAAAGCAAAAGACTCTATTTCCATCCTCACATAGTGCCACATGGTAGCTGGCTCACTGTGAGAGCTTAACAAGAAGCTACCTCAGAAGGTCATTTTTGAGGCTTCATATCAAATTTGATACAATGTGGAAATCAAAGTAATGTTAATTAAAAACTGCGTTTAGAAGAAAACCCCACTATTTACAGAAATTTTAGTTGTGTTAGGACATTATTAGAATTATATTATTATCATTATAATTATAAAACAACATCAGTAGCATGGTCCGACTATCACAACAGAGTATGACCTGACCTCCAGACAAGACAGATTAGTTACTCCCGTTGGTGGTTCTCAAAGGCTCAAATCAGAAATGGTGTTCTGGGGTGGTAAAAATGGGCAGACAGAAAAGGATGAACAAGTTCGTAGTCTTAGAAGTTTACAATCTCAGTCCTCAGTACTGCACACAACTGAAGATGTTTATTTGGCAGGTGCTACTCATGTATATGAAAATATGCAAACTTGATTATTACTATCAAAGCTATGCTGAATTTTGCAGTGTTCTTTTTATGTTTATTTAAAATAAAATGAAAAGCAGTTGCTGTGCATTTTAAGCATTTGCCTTTACATTCTTCCTTCGTTATTTAACTCCTGCCATTTCCATTAAACCTGTAAAATTTTTGGGGTTTTAATGCCATTTTAATCATTGCTACTTCTTAATCCAATGTCAGCTTTGTCTTCTTTAATACAAAAATTTTAAAATCAGATTAATGTATTCCTGTTAGTACACAAGCTTTTCTATTGAATACATAGAAGCCCACTCTTATCATAAAATCTTGGTACACCTAATAGTCTATTTCAGCACTCACTGAAATTGTTAAAATACAATAGAACTTCAAGAAATTATCATCAAATGCATGTTAAATGGTATACCTAGCAAGATATACAACGTGGAAAGATGTGCAACAAGCTTGTCAACAGGAAAAGTCAGTTTGTTTTCTGTGCAGGGTACAGATTCTTATTAAATCATTTCATCCCAGTAATACTGGTTAGGTGAAAACCAAGCATGTGAATAACTAGGCACATATCCATATCTATGGAATCTGGCTACCAAGATGACCTGTAACAAAATACCTAGGTGGAAAGGTCTCCCTAAAATTGACGCACCAGTATCATAAGACAGTAAATATTATCTGTAATCAGTGCTTGCTGCTGCCATCTGTATATCCATTGTAACTATCTATAGCTGGAAGAGAAACCTCAAGGGGGGAAAAACAGAGAATTTCCCAACTCTCCGTGTAAACTTGAGTCACAGTCTACTCTGATTTACATGTTTCCATGAAACAATGAACAAGGAGGAACTAACATTGCCCTTAACCACCTTGCAAAGAAGACCCTAGAAAGAAATTCTCCCAGATAATTTAATATGACATGGCAGATGGGGACAAATGAAGGAAAAAATGGAATGGGCAGATATATCCTGACAATCAAATCTACAACTGTCTACTAATGTGACAGTACAAAAGATAAACTACACAAGCGAAAAACCAAGTTTGAACTCTTCTGATTTTTTTTTTTCTTGTAAAGACAGAGGTATCTCCATCCATAAGAAGCTGGGTTTTTTTCCTTAAAGATGAGACATGAGAGTTACTCATACTTCTTCTGAAAATGAAGCAGAAGAATAAAGAAAAAATATGTCTGGAGATACATCAAAATCTGATTTTGTGTGCAGAAAAATATCAAGTCTTGAGACAGAGCCAAGACACATTCATAAACCACATGATTGATTAGATATATTTATAATACTAAAATTGAAGAGGAAATTCTTCCGTGCCTCTTTCAGCAACAAGAGACATGGGCTAATATTTTTCCTTCATAGCTCACCTCCCATACTGCAATTTCTGCTACAGCACAGGGCTCCAATGTACTAACAGCCTTTCAGATCAAAGCCAAAAAACTTCCTCCGACATTTATCTGAGACTGTGGTGTTAGCCCAGTGATTCAGCCTTCTTTCTGCCACAGGGCACCCTCTACAGATAGAATGTAAAAGCTCCTTTCGCAGAAATCGTCTCGTGGTTAAGATACCGCAGAACTTCTGTGGCAATAGCTGGGACACCTCGACATATGAGCTGTGTTTTTGGGTTTTCCACTTAAACGTGGAATAATTCTGTACCTCCAAGATCATTTCAGATTCTTAACCACCTAAAGATGTTTGGTTTACTGAAACCAAATGCAAATGACAGCAAATGTGTTTTTCCACAAGCAGTAGAAAAAAGGACTTAGAAGTATGCAAATTTAAATACAAACCCAGCAGCTCTTTAGAAGAAATAATGAACCGCTTACATAGGGAACTTGGAAAGCTGGCCCTTACATTTTAAATTAGCTAGCTTGAGCGTCTCCCAGCTTCAGTTGACTGATTGTGCTGACAGTTATTTCACAGGACATGGAACAAAAGTGATTTTGCCCAACATGCATATTACATGGAAAATAAAGACTCAGAGCATTCCCTATGTGCTTAGTATTCCCGTCACCAGCTTTTGTCCAAGCTCCAGCATCCTCTCGTAGCAAGAATTTCAGGTGGATGCTACAGAATTACCATATTTCTTTAATCCATGTTGGTGAGAAACATCTTTGCTGTTTCCTTTAAAGACTGCAAAGAACAGATGCCACAATCTGAGCCTCAAATAAAGATCCTGTCTTTGTACTGCAACAGTCTGACACCTTCTTTACAGCTTAAGTACAAATTGTATTACAATTCTATTCTCCTACTAGCAAAAAAGCGACAGGACTCATCTGTGGCCATCATATCGCCCTACATGAGAAATCAGTTCCTTCACAGCAGCCCAGTATGGAAGCTGATCCCCAGAATTTGTGTTACACATAAAAACCACACCAATGTCCCTCAGACTCTTTAAACTGCGATCATGCAACATCGATCTACTACTTTTACTTGCTTTCTCTTTGGGTATTTACTTTCTTTCAAAACTCTGGACTATGTATCTCCCAGACCAACTTTCTTGGTTTTTTCCATGAGGGAATATCCACTGCATTGAAAACAAATCTGGCTATGTGGCTTAATGTGGTTCTTAAGTGCAATCATCGCTATAAATATCTAAATAATATAATTGCCTGTAACAGGTCAATCAGCAAACTAAAAAAACCCAGCACTCCAGAACGGCCTGCGTGACCACTGACTTCAGACAGGTGGGCAAATTCTGCAGATGTTTAAAGTGTTACTGCTGGCTCAGACCTCTACGGAAGGGCACAGAGGAGACCGCGGGCGGCAGCAGGTACTCCCACACTCATTACACACAGCGGAAGATTCCCTCCAACTGCTAACAGAGGTGGGCTTTCGTTAATAAACCGAACAAAAGCAAGCGAAGGGCAGACACATTTCTTTTCTCTTGCTCCATCCAGCAAAGAGGCAGGGGAGAGAGTTACGTGGTGACAGGGTTTGCAGCCGCTGTACTTAGATTCACAGTCACATGTCAGTCCTGAAGACACAATCCTCGTTCTGAACTGCCTGCAGTTGATGTGACAGCTATTATTAGCAGTGGTAAAACAGTCTCTCATTGAAGCACAACAGTACTACTAGTTTAGCATCTACTTCTAAAATGTTGTCTTCCACTTCTAAAAAGGGGGAGTTTGACATTGGAGCATGGAAAAGGGTTTGAGCTGCAAGCAGGCTTAAAAGGTCTTTCATACATATGCATAACAGAAAGAGGTATGAAACCTTAGGAAAGTGAAGAAAAAGAGCATCTGAAGAGCATCACAAAAAGCATCCACCAAAATAAGAGAGAAAACCCACAACTGTTTGCAAGTTACATACTCCTTGTAGTACTGGCCAAATTACACAAAGGGAGCTTGTACACCTTGGCTCCCAGCACTGCTGTGAAATTTGCAGAGATGAGTGACCAAAGAACACAGCTACTGCCACACTCAGTTCCTACAAAAAACACAGCTATCGTCTCCATGCATTTAATACTAGAGAAGCAAGTGGCAGCATGAAGCTGGGGAAACTCCATGCAGAGAAAAGTCAAAAGTGGATCTCCTCCTGTCAGCCAGAGGGCATCACTCAGTTCCCCCCAACAATCCAGATGGGGAGCACCATGATTGTGCCCTGACAAGTGTTTTGGCGAGGAAGGTTACCAAAAGACATTAAATGGGTCAGTTGATCGGGTGTAGCAGACTTTATAGGAAACACCCTCAGAATGGTGACAGGTCCTCAGACTCCAGCCTGGGCTTTGGTTCTATGAGCTGCCTTTGGAGATGGAGACGCAAAATCAAGTCTTTACAAGCATGGCTGTAACAGACTATCTCTGTCCCTACCATGGAGAAAAATCCATTATGGAAACTTCTTCTGAAAACTTTCAAATAGTTTTTGTTTTTCTTTTGCTTTTCTTTTTTTTTTTTTTTTTTTTTAATTTTCAAAATATTTTCTTTACTGCTGTTTTCTTCTGGAAGGCTGTATTAAAATGAGATTGTCTAGAAAGCTTGGGTTTCACCAAGTTTCACTGTCAAATTTTGTAAAGAACCTATGTCCCAAAGCAATGTACCTTCTTCCTTATCTACCATACCACCTGCACAATTCTACCCATCTCATTGAACAGCGGGAAAAATCCTGAATACACTGACAAAGAAAAAAACGAATGTGTGTACTTCTTATTAGTAATCAACATATTGCGATGTACTTCAGCTACTTCAGGTCTGCTCTTGGTTTAGAGAGATACCAGGTTAGTAAATTTTACATACTACCAGGGAAAAACATGGTATCTGCTTCCACTAGCTCAAGTAAAAGCAAGAAACCCTTGAGTTCTGCTCCAGGTTAATGCCATTCAGCAGATTATGCACTCACTTTCAGGCCTCCTGCAAGAAAAAGGAACATAATTTGCCCCAATTTGCCCCATAGGCTCACTGCACATTTTTGTTTGATAAACCTAAGCTATGTCAGGAGATATACCCCATTTTCTACCATAGGCTGCAGAGGTTCTTGCCAAGGAATGTGCTGCTTTAACATTTTGGATCAAAATTTATTGATGCAGCAGGTGACAAGATCAGTAATTCAATGCTCAGTAAAGACTGGATAGATGGGAGTTGGGGCATGAAGGGAAAGATCTAAGCAGGCACTTATTTTTGGTATAGATATTCATTAAGTTGTTGATCAATGACTTGCAGGTGTGACAGAACGCTGAAAAATCTGAGGTGACTAGTGACAGACCTCATAGATGATAAAAACACCGAGATAAGATTTACACAGGCAGCCTGATGTGGATCCAAAAGCACAAGCAGAAACCACAACTGTCACTGACCCTTATCTTCTCTGAGCAGGAAAGTCACAGTGACATCTGTCTGGCAAGGACTCTGAACAAGCATGTTAATTGCAGAAGTTGTTTCTGGATGCGAAACAGACAATCTGAGCTTAAGTACCATACTTCTGTTTTCAAAAAAGCATGTGCTTTTCAATAGCTCCCGGGAAGTCTGAGCATCAGTCATTTGCTGCTTAAAAGTATATATACACGGATATTTTCTTCAAAAACTAAACAACAGATAATTATCAAATAACGAATAATTCAAAAGCCACACAACTTTTTTCAATCTTTATTAACATGTTTCCGAGTTGCTGAGATTATCAATACCTCAGCAGCACTGCCGTTGAACATGAAGCTCAGTTTAACTGTGAAGAAAATTCAGTTGATTGGGTAGGAAAGTACTTGGTGCAACTTTTACTTGGTAGCATTACTAGTTCAAAGCATTGTCTGCATAAATGCTGCTGACAGCTGCAGGCATCGCACCACACCCAGTTTCTATTCTTTTGGTTTTCTGCATGTGTTGAGTCCTTACATCTCCTTGCTCTTGCAGGTCCAAGTCCACAACTCTCTCCTTTTCGTACTACCTTGTGCTAAAGAAAGTATTATAGTAGCTGAGCTTTGACAAATGAAGTAGATCGCAGTGTGGTAAACAAGCTAGCCTCTGTTCCCCTCCTCCTCCTCCTCCCATTCCCAGCATGAAAATAGCTAAGGCTAAAGCAACAGCTGGGGATCATTACACTGACAGGAATAGTTCAGTAAACTCCAAGAGGGGAAAACATGTCATATCCAAAANGAAGAAAAAAAAAAAAAAAAAAAAAAAAAAAAAAAGAATTCAACTCTAGGGATAATGCTGACTCTCCTTCCACTGATAACGACTGACTTATAAAAACCCTGGTCACTCAGTGTTAACCCTTTCCCCAAGCCTTCCACTCATAAAGTTAGCAAATACCCTGCAACACCTCTAAATCTTCACAGTTAAATGAGGCACACTGGGAATTAAGCAAAAATAAATTTAAACTGTCGTGTTACTGCCAGCTTTGAGCCACCTCACATTAATATATCGTTATCTCAGCTTCACTGCACCTCTTACCTTTGAAGCATAATGACAGTCACTGTGGTACCCATCTGCAAAAGAATGGTTGCAGCACAAGGCTACAGGGTGTCTAACTACATCTTTTTGATGGGCCTCTGGATTTGCCATAAAAAAATGAGAGCAGGTCAACTCCCCATACATTCAACACAATTTCTACGTTTTTCTGTGTCAGAGCACTATTTGCATAAATAATTCTGACTTGTGGGATGTATCTGGCCATAATTCAGAGATGCGCCTGTTGCATTTTGTGAGTGGTTTCTGATGTTCCTCACCCATGCATTCGCATGAGGCATTGCTCTCGCATCTCCCACAGCATCCTCCCGTCCACTCCCAACTAGGAAGATGCAGATAAACCTTCACAGAAAAAACGTCGTCACCCTGCATTCCCGTGAGATGCCTCAGCCTCAGGGGCTGCCCTCTTGCTGGGGATCTCCTTGGTGCTGAGAGCTTCCAAGTCTACACGTGCAGGTTCTTCTGCCCTCTACTGGAACGAGGTACCGTCAACCGACCAGCTTTACCTTCAGGTGCCCGGCGACATTACGACGATAAGGTCTAGATCACTCGTGAAGAAAGCCATATGTTAACAAGCACTTGCATGACTCCTGATCTCTTCAAAGTACTGAACAGATATTAATAGTTTAATCAAAGGCTAAGCTAACTCAAATTACCTCCCATTTGCTGTGGACCAAGAATGTGCACAGTTATCGCAGATCAGATGGCATGCAGGAACTTGTTCGTGCGTCTGGGTCCCGAGACACAAATCTTGGAAAAAGACAGGTGAGTTTCACTGTCACCCCCCAAGTCACATTGGACATTTTTGAAGGGAGGACTTGCCAAAATAAAGGCTTTAGTTTAAGAGCAATGAATGAAAGATGTCGCACAGAAGTGGAAAAGTTGGGATTTACTTTTGCAAGTACTTGATTCTAAGCTAGACTCATATGAATGCTAATCGATTTTTGAGTGGATTTCTGAAATTTTCTAAAGCTTGCAATTCCCTCTGCATATCTTTCACAAGGGGCTACCATACAGTTCTGTTAACTGGTCTAGGAACTGCAAACGGGGCTCTGGTATTTGAAAACTAAATCATTCCAAGGCATTCTTGAATAGAAAACATGTTTATGGATTCCTGAATTTTACAAATTTTACAAATAACTGCCCCAACACATACTTTGAAAAACACAAGCATATGTGATTTGGCTTCCCCATGTCAAATCCATTTCTGTCATGTCAAATCCATTTCTGTATGGAAAGGATCAGCAGTTCCCAAACTTCAATATCAAGTCCCAATTCAAAAAAAATAAATAAATCAGATTTAGGAGACCATCTGTTTTCCAGAGACAAGGAAACAAGATGAAGTCTGTTGCAGACAGCAGCTTCTCATGAGATTCATTAAGAGAACAGGTATGAGCATTGTCAGCATAATACAGACACCCCTTATTTGCCCAGCAAATCAGACTGTCACCCCTTCATCTGTGTGTGGAAAAGAGTGAGGAAGAGCAGTGTATGAATTTTCTGTCCTGGAAAATAACAAAATTAAACTGTCCTGTTTTTAGGGGGGGCCAAAATTGAGCATTACAGTTTCAGCTCAATGCTCACTCAGGATTCCCAGAGCTTCAGTAAAGGGTTTACACATGAGTGTATCTGCTTCACCACTGCCTGTAAGATTTGGCTCTGCAAAATACAGTGCACGCTACAGCATGAATACAACAGACATCCCGAGACTGGAATGGAGCAGCAGCAAAGCCATAGGGTTATTCTTTTCTCTTTTGATACATATAAAGCTGGAAGCATCTATTTCTCGTCATCTACCCTTTCTGTTTGGTAGCTGGTAGAAAGCAGCTTTTCTTATCACATATGATATTAGAGTACCATGAATTCGACGTGGGGCAGGCTGGTGATATTGCTAGGCTTTGGAGAGTCAACTCAGCCTTTTCAATACTGAGAATTATACAATAATTCAGTGACCTTAACTCACTTCAACTTGAGAGAGCAGAAACCATTTTTATAT
The DNA here is from genome assembly GCA_013398155.1 of Pedionomus torquatus. Classification (NCBI taxonomy): domain Eukaryota; kingdom Metazoa; phylum Chordata; class Aves; order Charadriiformes; family Pedionomidae; genus Pedionomus; species Pedionomus torquatus. Next base: position 51,292 of record VZRU01002732.1, on the reverse strand, counting down.
TGATTAAAGTGCTAAAGAATTGCATTTTCCTCATTCTACGTGTTATCCCACTGTAGAGTTTGTGACATTTAGTGACTGAATGAAAGACGTATCCTGGCATGTCCAAATGCAGAATGCTCACCTTCCGTGAAAATCAACGCCTTGCAAATACAAGACAGCTGCAGGTTCAGACTTTTGTTTTGTTTTGTTTTGTTTTTTTTTCCTCCAAAGATTGATGTGCTGCAGTTCTTTGCCTCCAGAGCAAAGTAATCTGGGAATACTGCCTATACTAATAGATTTATGACTTTCAAACTTGACTTTGAGGACTCTCACTCCAGTTTTCTTGTCCTTTTCCATATTTGTTCGATAAAGAATATTCCAATGAAAACAAGCAACAAAAATAGTAATATTTTTAAAACCTAATAACAAGCTAACTCTTCACATCAGTTAAAGAGGCTTGATAAAGGGAGTGAAAATGGGGGGTAGAAATTTAACAGTTTTGTTTGGCAGACTCAGCAGTCCTAGAAAAAGCCCCTAAGAGAGAAAAATGCCCCTAAATGCAACTGCTAAAATCATCTTCCACACACTGGCCATCTTTCTGCAACAAACATGGCCTTATTCTATCTGACTTTTGTTTTGTAACTCCTACCACACTTTAGTTCTGCATCCAGAACATCACTGAAAATAATTTTCTGCTCCTCTCAGATCACATTACTCACTCTCAAAATCAGTCATAATCTTTTTTCTGAGGCCACTGTGCCCAAGATCTTCATTCACTCCTGCAAGCTCCTATTAAAATTTCACCTGTAGCTAGATAGATCCAGTATTGCTGATAAAACACAAATCTTGTTATGTTTGCCATTGGCATTTTGTTATGTTCTGCCACTCTTCCCTGTAATCTTTTCCTGGTTCCTGTTTGTTGCTATTCATTATGCTGCACACTATGAACGGATCACTCATCTTCTCAATCTTTTCTCAGATCTTCTTGTTTCCTCACAGTTATCACTCCCTGAAATTTGACCTCTACCTCTCTACACAGCCCTTCAGAACTGTCAAGCCTCCCCAAAAAGTCAGATGTATTTGTAGGAGAATTCCATTATCTAAAATAGAATCACATTTAGATATACAGACCCCACTCCTTCCACATTCTCCTAACAGCAACATACTGAAACTTAAAGCATGATACTGTCTGTCCTCTAAAGCAGAGCTGCCACTCTAGAACAAGCCTTTACACCTTTAATAAAACTGCCTTAAAGCATGGCTCGCAAGAGCCCTATAGACATAGAGAAGAAGAAATTCAAACTTGGAAATTAAAACTTCCAAATGCAAATGAAATTATCCCAAGGTCCAGGCACTGCAAGTCACTACATACAGAGCTCCAACCTTGTCCTGTGACATGTTTATGAGCGCCCTCAGGGACAACAGGTCACAGAAGTCAGTGGGAAACCCAAAATCTGGACTGCTGCCCAGAAAAGAAAAAGCAGGCAGATTCAATATGCAAGAGGAATAAAAAATAATTAAAAAACCCAACCCACAAACCAATTATACAGTGCCTACAACAAAGAAAGAGCCTGCTAACCTTCTCGTAAGCTGTGGTATGAATCCTGATATGTGCTTGAACAGCTCTTCCCTTGCTTTGACACAGTCTCTGCAAGCGGCACAATCCCGACATAGGCAGGCTGGAGTGTCTTGGCTTTATCCAACATATTAGAGGAAATCCCTGGACCTGAAGGCAGATTCTGTAACACAGGAGGCGTCCCAGGCTAGTGGAAGGGGTGCTTAATCCTCACAAGAGACCCAACCGCAATCCCTCTCTACCAGGTTTCGGTCACTGCACCAAGCAGGCGAGTGGAAAAAAGAAAATTAGTTTACTGCTGGATTCCAAGGCTGTGCTCGCATAGGAACAGATTGGTACTCGAGGTTGAGGCACAGACAAATCCTGACAGACAACATCTAAAGATTAAAATCAGCAAGGCTCTTGGCAAAACTTTTCTTCCTACTATCTCAAAGCTCAGACAGAAACTTCAGTGTTTCAGCAAGTGGCTATAAGCATGCAGGATCCCAGTATGCAGAGCGCTGCTTATCAACAGATGCGTGGACTTCTCTGTGGGGCCACTTGCAGTAACAGCCAACCTCATTCACCCAAAATAGTGAACAGTTGGTTTCTCTACTCACACTACGGACACCTGCCAGACAGGCAATATCATGTGATTGAGCACTACTCTCTCTGCCCCTGCACCTCCCAACTGTAAGCACACAGCTAGGAGAACACCACCGCTCTGAGTGTAGAAGCCACGCTGCCTTCCATCCCTTCCTATTTAAACTATTAGAAATGGAATTTTAGTTGTGGAAAAAGCTAAACTGACAATTCTGGAAACAGAGCTTTTACATGCATTTGCTCTGAGACGCTATTTCAGTAATAGCAGGCTACTTCTGTACAAGCACGCATTCTTGCCTCTTCCCTCTTTCCTGAAATCCTTTCTCCCAATTGAGAAGAAACACCTATCTGAAGATAATTAGCAGCCCCAAATCAATAACCTTCTATTGCAAGAACTAAAACTTCAGAATGTGTGTTTGTATGGAAGCAGTCATCTCACCTGGAGATTATTTAATATGCATCATGAACAGATGCCATGCGGTTGACAAATTTTGGTTATACATACTAACAAGCACAGTATTGGACTTGGAAGCGGTCAGGGAAAAGTACGCTCCAGCCAAGGAACAGCTGAGAGGTATACTCTGAATAGTACAGCTCATGGCTGTGTGGCTGTGTTGGTTTGTAATCTCACTAAGTATGCATCATTAAAAGGTACAATGAAATCTGAGGGGAAAAAAAAAAAAAAAACCCAAAAAAAACAAAACACCAACAAACTGCCCAATGAATACACGTACCTGAGAAAAAGTATTCTGGTATGTTTCCAGAAAGAAAAAAAAAAAGATGGATAGTAATTGGTGTCATCCTACAAGCCCGAAGCAAAGATAGCCACATGGACAATACAAAAATAAGAAGGTGAATACTTTAAATGCTGTTGGAACAGTCTCTATTTCATATTCTGCCCTCCTCCCCACTCCCAATCAAGACAAAAATTCCTCATCTCCAAATAGTTTGAGAGGCATCCAAGCCACTTTATAAAGCAAGGCTGGAATAAAAACCACAGAGAAAAAGAGTCTCTAATAATGATGCTAATATCTCTAGAGAAGTGGTGTTAAACCAAATTTTAAAAGTATATTAACTCTGCCATAAACTGCACAAGAGGAATGAAACAATCTAGCACATTTTAAAGTCACAAACTAAAAACTAATATACAGAATTTTACATGTTTACTAAATAATGATGCTAGATGGCTTCAGTGACATTTCCAAGTATGTTCAACAGTACTCTTCTTACTCAGAAATGACCAAACTTCACTCAGAAACGAATCTAAACTCTTAAATTTCTATGGGTAAAAATCCACTCTTGGTGACAGTACGACGCTCTGTAATGGCGTTACTCCTAAACTACCAATGTACACCCAACACAAACTCTCATCTTAAATTTAGGATTTGTAAAAGTCAGGTAAAGGGTTGAGTTTCACAATGAACTTTGGCCAATAAGGTCAAATTACTGCATAAATAGACAAGTCTGCTTTTGCGTGAGCATAAGCAGTTGTGACGCTGCAGAGAGCTGCCTGGGGAAGCTGAGCTGGCAGACCCCGAGAGTGTTAAAGCCAGGACTAAGGAGGGCAGAAAGAAACACACTCTCCAGATCTCTCCTTTCAGCAGCAACACACGACCGCACTCTGAATCAGGCCTGACACTCTGTGCAGACAGGTCCTGTAATTACTGTAATAACTAAAGAACAACTATCCCATGCCAGATAGTCCTACTCCTTCTGGCAAGCAGTACACGTCTGGATGGTGGAAATGACAAGATTCAGCTATAGAGGTCAAAGACTGCTATTACTTTGCCAACCAGGGCTTCTGAGCTAGCAGCTCACTAGAGTGTACGAGGCCTGGGAAATGTGAAGCAGATGCTCTATCCACCTGGCCCACCAATACCCAGGTATTGCCAAAACAGCCCTAAGATGTTAAACGCATCCTCATAAAGAAAACGTTAAGAAATGAAAACAGAGAGGCAGGCACTAAAGAGCTGAAATACATGAAATGTATCGTCAGGTTTAGCAATCTGATGATATAACCCATCCTCTGCTGCTGTAATTGTCAGCTCCGACTTGATGAAGATTTGATCCTCTCAATGTATTATTGCAGAGCTGCAGATATGTATATAGACATACCTTTCATCCTATGTGAACGGCTTGGAAAGAAAAACACCCGACTGGCTCAGTGGCAGGTAGATAACTCTTTTCTTTGCTGAGCAAGATACTCTAAAATTTTGTAATACAAATTTGTCCTACAGAGCTATTTAATGTTTTGAAAGAAGGAGCAATTCTCCAAAACAGAAAAGGATGGGCCAGAATACTCTGATAAGGATTAGGATAATGGTCTACATGCTATAAGAAGACCAACTCCAAGTGGCCCAGGTTGGAGGACATCTTCAATACACAAGCAAGCACTTATGAGGTACCTCTTGCAAAGTATGGATTCTGATAAATGAGTAAAGACCAAGAGCAACCTGTCTTGTATGAAACACTGACACTACTGCCAGATGTTGGTGAGCATCAAAAAGTTAAATAAAAGTTTAATTTGTTTTATTGAGTCCTGATGTACTGATAAGAGATCTGAAAGTCTGATCAATGATCACATGGACAGAAATGTCAATGCACTGTAAGAAAAAATAGGGCTTGATGAGTAACTTTGACAGTTACTTTGGAAACCAGCAGAGCAGAAGGAAAGGTCTGTTTCATGGCAGAGGTAGGATTTCCAACAACAGTTGCAGTTGCTCAGTCACTCCAGAAAGGTAGGATCAGCCCACACTAATGCATGTCCAACATTCAGTGAATTGCACAACCTGGAATTGGAATTTTACCCTGGAATTGGCAGAAAGATGACCTTTATCAAGAGAACCTAGGTATTTGCCACAAATTTCTGTTTTGGAAAACATCAGGCCAAATCTTCAGAATCTGCCCACAAGGCATCTATTTGAGTCTTACATCCTTGACTTTCAAGTGTGAAATGAGATACAGACAGTGTGAATGTAGAATTCCTCAAGATGCTGTATTAACATTTATACCCTCACACAGAAATAAAAGTTACCATCAGGTGCACATATGGCTTGCACAGAGACTGGTACTAGTTCTGAAGCCTGGTGGCCACAGAGTGTAGTACTTGTATTTGAATGCTGCTAATCATTTACTTCCTATTTTGAAAAAAATCATTAACTGTCTCTTCTTCTATTTTTCTATCCTCCAAAGCCAAGACAGCATATAAGCAGCAGCTTTTCCAAATTCCCATTCTGTGCTAGAAGAGAAATAAGGAAGAGTGAACCACTCTCAAGTTAAGTTCTACCCCTGTCATAAATTATATTTGACCTTTAAATTCCAGGAGCACACAAAATTTTGTCTGTGCATAGTATCAGACCTGCAAGGTGCTACAGCTTAAAGCCTGCTACCGCCAAAAGGATCTCAGAGTTCACCTGCCCCTGTCCTTCTCCCAGCCACACACACTCTTAGCCTCCTTAAAAACAGTTCTGACATTCATCTGGTATCTTAATGACCCAATTCAACCTACTAAATTGCATTACCAACAAGTGGGATGAGCATGAGAGTTCATGGCTGGCAAACACAGCTGGGGAGAGAGGGAGAGAGACTACGCCAGTCTTGATGAAGGCTAAGCTTTGGATTAGCTGTAACATAAAACCACATCATTAGTTTTATTTCCAAAAATGAATGTATTCTTTAAATTCAAATTAATGAGCAGACAGAAAGCTGACAACCCACTCACACCAACTTAAACCGTGCTTTTTTTTTCTTCCTTTCACCTCCAGTCCTCCCTGCAGCACATTCTCTGTCTTTCCCCAGTAATAATGTTCTCAGACAACACAATGCCTGTGAGGATCTACATGCAGACAATTTAGTGGTGAAATCCAAACAATGTACTGTTAAAAACTGGCAAGCAGCTGCAATATGTGCACAATCAGACAACGTGAGAAAGACCTCAGTCAAGGTCTAAGCCAGATGAATCCTTAGAAAGAAGTATGAGCCTACTACGTCTGAAGCTCTGTCTCTGATACTTCTAGCAAGCAAAAGCTGGAAAAATAATAGAATGCTGCACATACATCACTGTAAAGCTTTGATGTCTTACGACTTTATTTGTTTTATACTTCAAAATAAATACAGATTTGACTGTGACGCTTGTGTCACTTACTTCTTCTCAGCTAAAGATCACATTTATGTAATGTGAGTTTGCTTTGGATGTTCCCAGGATCTTGCCTCCCACCAACAGTGACCTTCAGGAAGAGGTGGAAACACCAGGCTGGGAGCACTGTACATTCTTGCTTCTCCAGTTCTCAGGATGAGCCTGCAGTTTACACACTCTGATCTTTTCAACTAGCTGGTGACAGCTAGTGCTGCCAGTCAGCATTTGGAAAACTCCTAGACATGACAGGTAGCCAAAGGTAACCCACCATGCAGATGTAAAAGAAGGCCACAGCAGCAGGCCTGCCTGGGAACTTGGACCTTCTGCCGCAGCTTTTGTGCAGCTCTTCAGTCCCCCAACCCACTCTGGGATATACCACCACCCCCACTTTTGGCAAGCTGGCTGTCATCGAGCTGTAAATACTGGGAGTTGAAAGCATAAAAATAGCTGCTGCACAGGCTGGAAAACCTATCAGATGATGTCAAGGCGAGTTTTGAGCCCTTCCCCCCCGCATCCCCCCCACTTCCTTTCCTATGTCACTTTCTCATTACCTCACTGTCTCTAATTCTGAAAGTGCTTCTCTCGGCATCTTTCAGCTGCCAAAGTGAACTTTACACAGCAGCTAGAGCCAAACCAACCCCCAGCACATACATAAACTCTGCCACCCACCCCATTCCTTGGGATTCAGCCAAGATGTCAGTTTGCCTTTCCCTGAAAACACGCACATGAAATCCCCGATCCCTATCTGCAAAACACAGGAGCGAGAAGAATCAGTTCAGCCCAAGGAATGCAACGCTGATCTGCATTTGATTAACTCCTTAGATAAGCAGTTTCCAACCAGCCAGGCAAGTTAACATTGTGAGGTGTGGAGAGACAGCAGCAGGGATACCCCATCCCCCTCTCTCCCTAACACCAAGCTCTGTCTCTTTCCCAGGCTCTGTAGACCTGGGGGGGAAGGAGAGACAGAAGAAGGATGCCAAAACCTCTGCTTTTCCCACTTCTCCCCTCCCCAAACAAAAAACTCACTTGGTCAGTGCTGCTGACCAAAGGTCATCTGCAAAGAGACAGCAGCAATATTGCTGCAAGGGCAGAAAAGAAGGGAAGGAGAGGGAAGGAAGGAGAGATGTTGGTTCACTTGTGGTCCATGCTCTCCTCTTTCCTCCTGCCCTCTGGGATCTGTTGCACTGGGGATGCCAGATAGTGATGAAGAGAAGGAAATGATTCAGAAGACTACCCTATTCTAGATCATACCCAAAGAAAAGCACATGCTCCTAGAATTACTACATGGAGTTGGTACACTCAGAACACGTTCTCTACACAGCTAAAGAAAGTGGTGCAGATTTTAAAGACAAGTTAGTTAAATAAACACTTTTTTGTTGTTGTTGTTGTTGGATTTCCTTTTGAAAACTACTGGCAACAGTTCTGTCAATGCGGTCCCTCTAGAAAGCTGCACATCCACTCCTTGACTACAAAATGGTGTTGTCTATATAGAGATTTCTATCCAACACAAGAAATGCAACTCCATGGTAGAGGGGCAGGGGGAAAGTGACGGGATTAAGCGAAAGACTTTTTATAGCTAGTTCTCAAACAACTGCAGTCCACAGTGCATAAGAGCCCAACAAAAACAAGCAAGTAAATTAAAAATGCACATCCAAACACATTCTATTTGTTATTTTTGCCATTTTGGTTGATAAATTCTGGTTAGATGCAAACACTGTCAGATATAGTTCAAAGTTACTAGCCCTTCTTCAAGTTACCATCCCCTGCTGAGCCCCCAGATCTAGTTGTATGAATGCTCTCACTCTGTTCCAGTGCAAAGTTAGAAAGATTAGCTCAAATTACCTTTGCTAAGCCAACTAGCTTCACAGTAAGAGCTCACACATCAAGTACACCATCTCAAATGTGGGACTGGTACCTGCAGTGGAGGGGTTTAACTTACAGCTGCTGCAGCCGGAACCACAACAGAATTCCCATATATTCTTTTAGTTCAGTTATTACCCATCTTGCTCTAAAATAATTACTTCAGAATAAAGGAAGTTAGAGTAATAGTTCCCTATTCTTCCCAGAAGGAATAGCTTTCCTCTTATAAAAGAGTCAATGGTTTCAAGGCAGAAACAGCAACCCAAGATTCACTAAAGTTAAATTTGTTCTCATCAGCTTTCCCACCTACAGTTGGGTCTGCTAATTCACCCACATGCACCCCAAATAACTTTAACCTCTCCAGGGGTAGGCAAATGTGCTCCCGTGTGCAGATGTGCATTTCCCCATTACCATCACCACACATGGGCAGGAACATCCAGAGATGCAGAAAGACTGACACATAAGTAAGTATATACTGTGCCCAGTGAAGAATACTGAGCACAAGAGACCGGGCTTTTCAAAGCATTTCCTCTTGTAGATATTTCAGGCTTTAGTTTAAACCACTAAGAACAAGTGAAAACAGAAAAACCCAAATCATCTGGTTTTGCTCTCAACAGCAGAAAAAAAAGAGGAAGTTCTGGCTGCCAGACCAAAGGGGTTAATGAGCAGGACAGAGCAGAAAAGGTAGGATTTGTCTTAAAACAACGATTTCTTTTTAGGAGGGAGTAACTGGGAAAGGACAGGAGGAAGACACTTTTCCCCTCATGTTAAGGCATGTCTAAGATTTTGAAAAGTTACATCACTAATTCCTGTGGTCGTTGAGCAGAAGATATCTTGCACTTCTCCCTCCCACATCCTTTCAGCTTCTGGCAATGAAAGGTTTCTTCTCCATCAAACCCTCCTGCTGCACAAAGGGGCTACCTGCAAACACTTAGAAAATGCAGTCTATTTTTAAACTACCTAAGCAAGAGAGGGAACAGCCAGGCTGCACTCAACATTCACGCACTACTTGTGAAGGGATTAGCAAACCCTTCATTTGCTTCGCAGTTTGTACTAGCAGAATAGCTACTAGATGAACTCTCACTACAGGATTGTGACTTTTGCCCAGAAAGCTACTGTTCTGTCTCCAAATGCATCGGTTACACTAGCAATAACAGCACTGTTGAGGCTCAATATGACAAGCATCCTTGGTTCATCTGATACAGAATTGCAATCCCAGAACCTAGATTTTTATCAAAATGGCTGTTTAGCCTTCACAGTTGCAGAAGACTGCTTCCCAACTTGAAACACTATGTAGTGATGCAGGTAGAATTCTAAAAAGACCATAAACCATCCCATTCATTTAATACATTAGTAGCCAATGTTAATAATTTTAGATGTGGAGTTTCTTTGGCTGTTAAGTTTTTATCTAAAAATCGTTCAAATGCTTTGTCACAGTCAGGTAGTAGTGGAGGCTTGGATGAAGTAAAGCAGGAGAGGAAGCTTCGTGATACCAATTTGTGAAGCCAATTCAGTGGTTAGCTGCCACTGGAAGTACTGCTCTCCTCTTCCATTGTCACAGAAGCTTATTTCACCCCACAGTAAAACAGCTATTATCAGGATTATTTGAGACAGGAAATAATTTTGTCCTTACAAGGTAAAATTCAGTTCTTGCATCAGGAAAGATCTATAAATCACCTCCAACAGCAAATGCTCAAACTCCTCCTTTAGCACTGAAACTCTCAGCTATCCTCTGGATAGATGCCAATTTAAGCTTTCATGGCAGCTTTGACAACTGAATTTATGTTTCAGATATAAAAATGTATAACACGTTCAAATTTTAATCTTTAGCTACGACATAAAATAATTCTGAGACAATACCAAGGCACACAACTACTTAATTTCATGGAACAGACTGCACTGATACAAAAGAAAAGGGCTTCCAGGATCCAGTATGGACTCATCTCCCCTCCACCTGTGCAGACATTTTAGATCTTAAGTGCAACATAAAGCGTGACTTTCAAGAGGGAGGGGATTTGGGATGGCTTTTACCTGAGTGACACTAAATTCAGCCTTTGATTAGCAGGAAAAATATCCTGGTTATGCTTCAAGTGGAAGGAGTCCTCTAACGCCTTCTTGGCATTCGCTTGCCTATCACTTCAGGAAGACGTGGTTTTGACGGTGCTACCATTCCTTCTCCAAAGACTACATTTTTAAGTAAACTGTATTCTGCGTTAATTAAACCAAAGGTTTCTTTTCCTTCAAACTGTTCAAGGCTGTAACAGAAGACGAAGTCTTGGTATGAAATGTACAGTTTCTCTCAGTTCATCCATCATTTTACCCCTCCTCAAGGATTTCATCACAACACTCCCAGGTACCAGACCAAAATATAGTATTTTCTCCAAACAACCTGAATTGACCTAAAATATCCATGCTGTTCACAATAAATCCCATTTTTCAAGCATTTGAAAAGGAACATGTCTGGATGGAAAAAAATCTCACCAAAAACCAGAGTCAAGCAAGCAAGAAACAGTAATTTTGCCCAGACAGAGCCATAAAGACAAGGGCTCCCTTCAGTGAAAACCAGGGTGAGCTACCTTGCATCTACTGCTTGGTACCTCAGTGTAAGTTCACAGGCGCAGCGAATTGCCACAAAACGTAGTAGTGTAGCTTTACATCCTAAATTTAGCCTGCACATATCCATGTTCCAGAGCTCTGCCCCAAAGACCTTTTCACGTATGTGAGACTGCAGCTTTTCAAGTGCCCGTGATACTACCATCACCAGCAAAAGCTTACGGCAGAAAAGATTTTAGTAAGGTAGGGAAAGTACAATGAAATACTACACATGGTTTGATCTGACCTTTTGTTTCTTTTGTTACCCAAAAGAAACCTGTGGTGGGGGGAAAGAAGCAAAGATACAGACCTTCTTTGCAAGAAGCACGACTACTTTTCAAGCAGATTTTATCTCATATCCAAAAGTTCTGGTAATCCTGGCCATGAAAGCAAAGAGAAAAAACAAGTAACCATGAGGGTGCATGCTTCTCTGTTGCCCCAGCAAAACCTGCCAAATCTTATGAATTTTAATCCCCAACTGGCTTAAAAGCATTGAAAGACACGTAGCCTAAGTGCTTATAACTGCAAAGATAACTGTGCTTGGAACATTATGTTCTGATTCAGACCTCAGCTTTCTGTTCTGTTTCTCTCCTCCTAAATCTTACCTGAAACAACACGCAGAGAAGCCTCTTTGGTCATTATCTTTCAGCATGTCTGGTACATCTTTAAGAATTTCCTTTGTCACTTTGGTATGAGTTACCACAACTCATCAGTCACAACCTCGTATTTATAGATTCTAGACAATTCAATTCTATGAAAACCCCTTTGGTTTGACAAACTGGGCTGAAACAAGTAAAGAGGTAACAGAGTCTGTGTGTCAGAACTGCCATTAGAAATCCTAGCATCTTTCCTTGGCTACTAAATCCATTTGATGAATCCAGACACAAGGCAGATACAAGTAAAACAGGGGCTGCATAAAAGCATAAAAGGTTGATGATCTAATTGAATAGACAAACATGCAACTGAAAAAGATAAGTCTTTTATATCCCTGCTAGTTCTTATGATCTGACAGGACTTGGCTGCTTGATTCCAATACATCTAAACAGCTGGCTCAACAGAAGTCACTCACAAACAAACTCTTTAGAACAAAACCAATATTTAACAGTATTTAACAGACATTACCATATGCTTACTTTTGGCAACCATAATAGTAAGTCCAGAAATTACTATAAACCCACAACTGCCTCCTATCAGAATTTATTTTTGCTGGAACGGGACAGCTGTTGGGCAAACCTGTCTTTAGGTTTGAGCTATGATGCAGAGACACAGACGTGGTAGACGAGGGGGGAGCAGTTGATATTGTGAACCCTGAGCTCTGTGAGGCTTTTGACACTGTCTCCTGTAAGTTCCTTACAGAGAAGCTGATGGAAGTATGAACTGGATGAGGAGATAGTGAAGTGGACTGAAAACTGGCTGAACGGCTGGGCTCAGAGATTGCACCATGTCACAACAGAGACATGGAGGAAGTCCAGCAAAGGGCCAGGAAGATGAGGAAGGGACTGGAACATCTCTCCTATGAGAAAAGGCTGAGAGCTGGGACTGCTCAGCCCAGAGAACAGAAGACTCAGGCGGATGTTATCAATGTACACAGAAACCTGAAGGGAGGGTACAAAGAAGACAGAGACAGTCTCTTCTCAGTGGTGCCCAGTGACAGGACCAGAGGCAATGGACACAAACTGAAACACAGGAGGTTTCCTCTGAACATCAGGAAACAATTTTTTATTTTGATGGGTGACTGGCACAGGTTGCCAGAGAGTTTGTGAAGTCTCCATCTTTGGATATATTCAAAAGTCATCTGGACATAGTCCTAGACAGCTGGCTCTAGGTGGCCCCAACTGAGCAGGGGTGTTGCATAAGATGACCTCCAGAGGAGGTCCCTTTCAGCCTCAACCATTCTGTGACACATGTGTAACAACCCTTTTTCCAGAAGCTTGCTTGTCCATTCATAGATATGTAATAGCCTCAGAGTGAAAACAAACAAACAAACAAAAAAAATTACTGGGGAAATGCATGTATTTTTAATATTCTGTAGGGTGATATGCACTCTGGACCATAAAAAAACTACTCACTTCTAATTTCATATATTTCTTAGTTATTTGAGTCTGTATATTCTTCCTTGCTGCCTAATCTTTTCTCTCTCCTAGACTGCTAGGAGAGCCACTGCCACTCAGCCACTGCCACATCTTACTGATTCCATGATCTGGTGTTCAGCAGTTTTCTCATCCTACTGATGACTTCAGAGCTGAAGCTGGTTCTCTTCCACCTTATTCAGTTTCACTGTTCAGTACAGACAGTATGAGTGCTGTTACCCAAACCAGATGAAATAATCTAGCAACTTGCTCCACTTCTCATCATTCCCTCTTTATGATGGCTCTATGTTTCCTAAGAAAATTCATTCAGTGAGCTAACTCAGCAAACTGATTCAGCTCCACAGTGTTCAGTCTTCTTTTAATGGCTTTGTTTTCCAAAGTGAATTAGACTGCTCACAAGAGTCCAATTGTCCAATTTACATCCAAACTAGCTGGAGCTACGCAGCAGGTCCACTGAGCTGCTAATGATGAAAAACAGAGGAGTGAAGAAAAGTGCAGCCCCTTCCTCTCCCTTTCATTGGTCATGACAAATCATTGGGTCAATTCAAGTAATTTCCTGTTATTTCACCCTTGAGTCAAGCTTCTTAATTTTAGTTTCAATCTTTTAATGATAAAGAGATTGGACCCTGAGAGACAGAGCTGCCACATTACTGTTTAGAATGTCCTGAAGATAAACATACAAGCACATGCTGTGTAGATTGGCTGACCATGTACAAAAAATCCAACATTCCATGGACAAGTTAGATTACTCTTTGTATTACAAGCATACCATATACTTAATTTTCAAGATATGTCAGATTTATTACAATTACACTGCAGAAATGTCTGGGATTTCTGAATGTCTTCTGCTGTCTCAGTTACTGGGGCGTAGTTCCAGCAGGGCAGCCAGGCATCTGGAAATTCTGCACAAGACTTAGAAGAACCCCATAGTCCAGAGGGACAGGAGAGTGGGGGGAGAAGTGGATAGTCTGGGAAAATTAGACATGCAGTAGTCACGCCAAAGTTTACAGGGAGAGGTAGTACCCATTATTAGATCAACCCTCTGGAAATAAGAGCTCCTACCACAATTTAGGCTCCCAACTCTCCCTAACAACCCACTCATGTTTAAGTCTGAAAACTCTTGTTGCACAATTTTCCATGATGTGCTTCTGCCATCAGCGTCTTGAAGCAACCACATTACATGAATAAAATTTGCACAGCCAGCCTCTTTACAAAAATTAGAGAGAATTATTTAAATGTTTGACAATGCCAGAATTATGATCTTAGGACAGCCCCACACAGTCCTCCCATGCTTTTCCATCTTCTGCCCCCAACTCTTCTTTTCTCCTCCCCTAAGTAAGTTAGTCACCATTCTTCACTAATTTTTCCCTCCTGCTCACTCTCCAAATTATTAGCTATTCAAAACTCTAAATCAAGCTCCTCAATCTCCTGTCCTAATTAAATCAAAGGAAAAGAGTAGTTCGCACAAATAACATTTCCAAGATCTAGTTTTAGCTTCTAGATTTTGCAGCAAAGTTTCCAGTCCTGCTTCAGGGCCAGAAGGTTAAACATTTCTCAATGACGCAGGCTCCCTTAGCGAGAGAGTGACGAGGAAGTGGTCCAAAAAACCTCATTCTTCCCAGGCACTAAATCAACAACCACAGCAAATAGTGAGCGTCTCTTTCCAAGGACATTTGGGAGGAGTGGAGCAGTTTCTCATAATAAGCAGTCACTTAGTCTGCCACCATCGTGCAAAAGCAATCACACCATCATGNAAACCCCACACCCACCACCACAAAAAAAAAAAAAAAAAAAAAAGCATCACACAAAAAAAACCCCAACAAAAACAAACAAACAAACCCCACACCATCATGCAAAAGCATCACACAAAGAAGAGAACAAAACATAGCAAAAGAAAGTAAAACCAAAAAACAAAACTATAGAAATGAGATTGTGTGTCGTATCTCATGTTTAAAGTTATATGGAAATCTAAATTTAAAAAAAAAAACATAAAATAAACTAAATAAAAACTACAAAACCCAATACAGAAGTTTAAGTTAGAACACTGCATTTCTGTTCCTAACTACTATTCTTTTCTGATTCATTTAGGTTGCCAGCAACTTGCTAGCTTAAAATTAAAGATGCTTTGACCTTTAAACAGGCTGAAATTTTCCTGTTTGAGAAACCACTTTTCGTATGCTACACTGTTGCAGACACTCACAGGTTCGTCTCTGGATTTTCAAAATAAGATTAGTAACAGAGGTTTCTCCATAAAGAGCCTACTAATCTGGATCTTGTTCTTGCTTAGTTTGAGGTGACACGGGGTCAGCACAGGCGTACTGCAAAGTGTCTTCTGTTTATTTCAGCTTTCAGTGAAAGAACATTGAAGGCTCTAAACCTTGGGAGTGTTTTGCAATAAGTCATACTCAAAATACTTTCTGAAGAGCCTAAGCAAAAGTTTTGGGAGTTGTAATTTCTAACTGGTGGTACCTCAGTGTCAGATAGCAACTTTAATAACTCAAATCTACTCCATTTGTTTTTAAAAGGCATATATTTAATTTGAGTTGACATCAGCGAATGTAAAATCCAAATCTCAAATACTGAAAGACATAGACAAGGAAAACCAGCTTCAATCAGAGAATCTCCAGCGAGGGAAAAGAAAAAACAAAAAGAAAAAAAAAATTGTTACAGGCTGATAAGGCAGTTTGTGTTTCACTGGAAAGTGCCTCTTCTTTATTTGGGATACACTCATTTCCGAGAAAAAACAATCATGGCAAAGAAAATGTAAAAGACTACAAAACCATAAATACATTTCTCAACCTACTTCTCACACTGGATAATTAAATAGGTTCCTAACCTGCTGGGATTCCAATGTTGTGCATAATGCCTAGGAAGTGCCATTAACATTAATCAGAGAATCTGATTTAAAATAAGCATCAGAATAGAGAGACATAAAAAAGTATTCAGCAGGTCACATTAGCAGACACTATTTTAGCACTTGCCTACTTCAGGATATTATAAGTGGATACAGCTTCTTGTGAGAATATTTCACCTGCATTAAGGTTTGCATCAGTTTATCTACAAAAAACTATTTGGACTAAGAGACACTGACACACACGCTCATTTAATATTGAAAACCATAAGATTTTTAACTAAAGAGGGAAATTCTAGGACAGCTTTCCAGTATGAGTTGCTAGCGAGTGAGAAATCTAACACTTTTTACAAAATATGAAGAGGAGTATATGACCTGATTACTTACGACAGCAGGGGAGTGGGCTCCGTGACCCTGAAGAATAATTTCAGTTCTGTTTCTTTATGGCTCCTTACCTACTTAAACTATTGTTAAACTACACAACGTTCTTAAAGCCCACTAAGGTTAATCACAAAAGAGAACAGTGCCAATGTAATTAAACTACTTTCCTATATTGATTCTAATAGTAAAATTCTCTTGACTTGAGAGGCGGCAATATTTCTTCCATTAAGATAAAGATTCTTGGTTCAGCTCCACAGAGTAGGGTTCGTATTTTCTTAGTCACAAATGACAAAAAAAAGTTCAGACCTCCTCAAGATAACCAGCTGAGGTTTTCTCCAGTTGAAAAGACAATTTGAGAGATATGTCAGCCTCTTCTTGGAAGAGCCCGAAGGTCAGAACAGCAGAGGGTGCTGTAAGTCTGAACTGAGGTGCCATCAGCGCAGCCACAGAGCATCCAGATGCCACACAAAGCTGAAGGTTAGCCCAGATTTTGGGGCTGGATTTTTTGTGGCATTTTGTGTTTAGCTTTTACGGCATTTTGCGCTGCAGGAGTCATTTGAAACTGGTTAAAGTAGATGGCAAACAGTTAAATATTAATATTTATCTATGTCAGTTTTCACAGATTATCAAACAAGACATTCATCAACATCACAGAAATTCCCAAAACATTAACAATTATGTGCAGTCCCCATGACTGATGTATACAGCATTGGGTACACATTACAGACTGATTCATATCGATGCTTAGATATAAAACAAATCCATATTTTAATGCATATAATTAAAATGTAGACTGGACATGCATCCCATTATTACAAAAAGTAACAATCCTGAATTTAAACCCTAATGTAGATTTCTGCATTAGCACACAAGAATGGAAACTTGAGCACTTTGTTAAACATTAGTCATCTCTGAAATCTGGCAAACACTGGATAGCAAGGAGTAACCAGGTAACTGGGAGACAGAACGGATATGTGTCTGCACTGCATCCCTTTAGGCAAAGCATGCGTGGTGTAATCATCATTCCTGTTTAGAGAGAGTCAGCATAACACATGTTCAGATAATAATCCAGAACTTAAATTAGTGGCAGGCCACAAAGATGACTATAATCAGTATGAGCCACAAAGATAACAATGATCAGTCCGAGCCTATTTAAATAATCATTAGGTCATTGTTATGCAATCGTGCCTAAAGACCCCAAATAAGAAGCTGATTTAAATAACGCTTTTTTAGTTCATTTTGCTCATGCACTTGAAATATGTTCTTAAAGAAAGGTTGATTCATATTCCTCATGTAAATGAACGGGTAACTTACAGAATATGATGACAGCAATTAAATAGGGCTCATTATACATAATGCATTAATTTCCCAGCAAGGAAAATTCTGCTTTGATTAAAGTTACAGCATATAGAACCTGACATGAGTTTTCATGCATTTTAAACTTCCATTTAGTTTTTAATAGCAATCGGTGAATGATACAAAAAAAACCCCAAAACAATATGATAATTACAATCTTAGTATGTAGACTTGGCAACTGGTTAAAATGCACACACACACCCCCACCCCGCCCTTAATGTTATTTCTTCATAGTTACATTTTAAAGTAAGCTGGAGCCTTAATAAAGGTCAGGAAACAAAGTAGTCGGTGAATAATTGCTTTGTGTCTACCACATCTTTACTGTTTCAGAACAAATGCAGGCCGTGAGTGCCCTTGAAAGTTCATCTTGGTTCACAGAATGGATAAAGACAAAAAGCTGCCTGGGTTCTGCTTTTTTTTGCTACTCCATCTTTCTCAACCTGTAGCATAGCACTTGCTGCATCAAATGAATGAACAGAGTATTTTCAAAGCAGATACAGAAAAAAAATGACTATTTTTAAAAGGTAATTTAGGACTTCGACAAATATTTACTCCAGGTTTTACTAGATTTCCAGCAGTTTCTTGTTTAAAGTTGTCAGTAGAAATAGGTACTGCTCAACTAAGCAATTGTAATGAGTAGTCTTTATTGTAGGCATCCATTACATTTAGTTTTGGTACAATCCTTTTAACTCTAGTTTGGCTAACAAAACAAAACAACACAGTGATTTGATTACTCAATCACAGGGATAAAAGGCAGCAAAAGGCTATGGTCAAATCTTTCATGAATGGAATAACTCAGTAATGTGCAGCTTACAGTTGTGCACTCCTCACTCCATGTCTTATAGCAGCCAACTCAGAACTTTATGCAGTTAGTAGCTCTGACATAAAAATTTCCATATTTAAAGCTGACTTCAGGAACGTCCCATTTGCTGCTTCGGAAAGAATTCCCCACTGCGTGATGACGATGAAGCTCACATAACTTTGTTCAGTCTTTGGATCACATGCAAGATTCTGGTTAAAAGCCAGTGAAGAGTCATTTTATCACTACTCAGAATATACACATCTGAGGGAACTGCACCAGCAACCAGGGAGCTCTTCACACTCCCCAGGAATTTGCTACCTAGATACAAAAGGTTACATTTCCAAATGCCATAGATTCCAAACTCAAATCAAAAGTTCTATTTTTAAAGTGGTGATGATGCAAACTATAAAGCTAGGAATGTTTTCCCCTCACCTCCACTCTCCATCCAAAACTAAAATCCTGATTTGTGTGGACTCAAGAACTCACTGAAATTTTGAGATTCCAAGTTGGGGGGAAAAAAAGAAAAAAAAAAAAAAAAAAAAAAAAAGAAAAAGAAAAAAGAGAGAGGAGCAAAAAATAAAAGAAAGGAAAAAATTTTTTTTAAAAAAATCACCATTTTAAGTTCTACTATTCAAACAAAATGAAATGTGAAAAACTAGAGGAAGAGATTCACAATTACAGAAGACTCTTATTAGGAAATGAATATAACAGTAAGGAAAATATCCTACTAACAGGTGCTTGAAAAAGACAAGATGAAGTTAGGAGGCATTTTAGTGCATGAATGAGAGGTTATTTTTATGAGCACCATCAGCCAACACTGAATTTAAACTTTATTTACAACAGAAAAAATAAAAAAAATAATAAAAAAAAAACCAACCAGAAAAACTGCATCTCTGACATTTGTCACTTCTGAAAGGGCTGAAGAGGAGGACACCTTCTTTCTATGAATACAGCCATGATGTCCCCTTTCTGCCTATTTAAGAGTAGCTTAGCTGACATGCCTCAAGCACTTCAACTTGAATAAAGAGGGAAGAGAAAGAGTCTGGGAGCTGTGTTCTGAAAGAAAGAATTAATGGGATCAGCATCAGTTAGTCCTAAACGGAGTTTAATATATCGCTAATCAGATAAAGTAGCTCAAAAATGCAACTTTTCCCCTGAAAACAAATGAAGTTTTACATTTGATTCAAGATGACACAAAATTTCAGCTGAAATGATTGTTCTTCTTTCAGAATCAGTTGGATACAAAGCAAATTAGACCACAGAAGTCAAGTTTTATTCACTATAGAGAATTGAGTTATTCTGATGGTCATTTACAGTGCTGACTTCAATACACTACTTCTTTTGTTCTCTGCATATGCATGGGGAAAAAAAAAATCTTATTCATCTAAACCACACTTCTAGCAGTCTAGAACAACCTATTTCTGCTCGATCTCTAATAGATTCTATGTTTTTTTCAGCAGGTCATTGGAACAACATATCAAAATCCAAAGATGCTATCCACTAGATCACTACGTTGAAGAGATCTTCGTTATTTTTCAGTATACAGATTGAAGATTACATGGAGATTACATTTAGTATACAGTATGAAGATTACATGGAGACAGTCATTAAGGTGCAACATGTACCAAGACAGTGAAAATCACAATATGGGGCATACAAATAAACCAGAAGAGTAAATGAGGAGGTTATAAGTAAATCAAAATTCAGAACAAATGGAATTCCATAACAAAAGTCATTTGGCCATGTGCTAACGTCCATTAATTGTGGCAATGCACCCTTAGACTCTAAGTGACCCTAAGTGGCCACAACTCTTGCCTATTCACACAAAAGGTCTGCCAAAAACGATCTGAAATTTGCTGTTTATCTACTTGGCTGGCTGCACCTCTGTTTGTGTACTGCACACACATTTATGACTTCTAGCAGGTTGATGGGCAGAAAAAAACAAAACAACTTGTGAACAATAATAGCTAAAATCTAAAAAAAAAAATAATAAAAAAAAATTGTCATTTGCCAGTCAGGTATAACATAAGCTTATAGCATCCAGCAGCACACCCAAGAATCCCAAGGTTTCCCTAAGTTGCATGAATCCCTCAAATGGCTGTTCAAAAATTTTAAGCATTACTGGATTGTTAATTGTGGAAGAAAAAAAGTATTCTTTTAACACTCTTCCCTCTTCATTAAAAAAAATAAAATAAAAAAATTCATGACTCATTGTTTCAGTGGGCCAAACAGTCTGTTACAGAACAAAGCCAGGTCATATCAACAAACTATTCAGTCCATATCTTGCCTGAAGAGTGACCAACAGCAAAAGAATTTGCAAGATCTCTGTAAGGGATAATCAGGTAGTGACACAAATAACACAAAGGCTTCAGGGGAAAAAAAAAAAAAAAAGAGGTTACATAGGGAGATTAGGTTGAAGCAGATAATGAGAAAGAAACAGCAAGCTTTTGGAATCAGCCAATAAATATACAGAAAACAAAAGAGTCAGATGCTGAGAGCCCATGACAGCAAAAAGGACTAAGTGACTCTTGAAGTAAAATGCTAACGAGGGAGCTCCCACTGCTAAGAGCTTGGTATAAATAGATTTGTACATCAGCTTCACTTCCAACAGAAGGAAAACATGTAAACTGGCACAAGGCTGTTTCCAAAATTTATTCTTGAATATGAATGTAGAATTACGCCTCACTGTATATGCCTGCTTTTTGAATGACTGGGTCAGTAATACTATAGTTCTTCAAACAAGTTCAGTAGTCTAATGAGATGTCAAATAGTTACGCTTCTGCTCTTATTTTTGCATATTTTTTCTGGGTCTACTGAATTTTTAAAATGTATTTTCAGCATGATTTTCACTTTTGCTTTTTCTTCATCAGACCTCATCACTTGTAGTGATTTTTTACTCTTCCCTTTTTAAGTTTAACAGGCACCTTTATTTTTTTCTGGTTACTACAACCTGCAGCTCACTAGTCATATTGTTCCTGCTTTGTGCTGAAGAAATAGTCCCTCCCTGCTTAAGCTATGAATGAAGTAAGGCTGTATTCTCCTCAGTTCTTTCTCTAAAATATTAAGAATGTTTTCTCATCTTTGGTATCAAAGGTGTTGCTTTTTGTGTGCCAAGCAACATGGAATACAAACATTATTTCCTACAGCAATGGACTCCCATTAGTACCCAAATGTTAAATAAGCATAGTCTGCGTACTTTGAGAACGTTTGGCCTAGGGAGTGCAAGCTGTGTATGCTCTATCAGGATAATTTATTTACCCAGCTCAGGTCGTGTTTCTCCTACTTCAATGGCTGTTCAGAAACCTTGATGAGTTGACTGGGACAACTGTTTCCAGCTTCCATCTTTCCAATAGGGCATCTGGAGATTAACACCAGGACCAAGAAGCCTTGAGACGTCAAGTCTTTCCTCATTAGATGATTCTAGCTCTCAACAGGAAGGAGATACAAATTCAGTCTCTCAAAAGTCTCAAGTAGTTTGCCCAACAAACTGCTTAATTCCCTCACTAAGTCAAATAACAGTAGACAGCAACCGCAGCTGAAATCACTAAAATATTTTTTTTTTTAAAGAAAAAAACCTCTTGAACAATTTGGTCTCAGCATCAAACAGCCATTTTCCTTATCTAGAAGCTTGTAATGCAATTCCATTATTCAAGACTGATCTATAAAACTTGCTATGCACATGGTTCCATCCTCTTGTCATACTTGATTTCCCTGCCAATCTTGTGAACCCATTTGCATAAACATTTGCCTGCTTCTTGCCTAATATTTTTCCAACAGTGGTTGATCCAGGAGAAAAGAGGGCTGCCACTGACGGAAGAGGTGCAATAAATCTGTATCCCTCATTAGGTAAGCTAAGCTTGCCAGGAAATTGCCTCAACATTACAGAACGCCACTGCATAATCTAGGACTAGGGTTAGCTGACTTAAGCGAAAGCTACACACAGGTACTCTTTAGTGGGAGAAACTCTCACCCTAAGAATTAAATACAAGCCTCAGGAGTATTCATAATTTGAAAGAAATGAGAAACACAGCCACAAATAAACTTTTCCAAAAAATACTAATATGAAGGCTGTTTCCCTAATTTTAACAAGTCTTACTTTACTCTGTGAGGTTCCCCAGAGTATCGTACACAAATTCAGTTACAAGAACCCTGAAATGTAAATTCCATGGCTCTTCCTTGTCAGCAAAAACATTAACAGAATTAGAAAATCTATTAAAACGGGGCACATTGAGGTAAACATTTTTTTTGAGGCCTTTACGCAACAACTGTCATATGAAGAAAAAACCAACTTCTTTACAGTGAATACTAGATACTGTCTTGCGATACACATTCTGTTTAATACCAAACACTTTGCTAACATCTAAATCTTACCTCCAAAATTCACAGAGTGCAAGACTGTGAGCAGAAGACTGGAGGAATGATGTATTATGTCCAAACACCCTTCTGAATGGGGACAAAACCTATGTATTCTATATAAGTTGCAGCCCTGCCATAACGCCTCTCTTGCCTTTCCTACCTACAATAAGAGGTGGAAAAAAAAATACTTTGGTTCCCTAAACAACAAAGAATACAACAATATGTCAGAACTATAAAATGAAAGTCATACAGGATCTTTATAGACATACACAATCTTCACAGATTCACTAAACAGAAGACTCTTAAGTTAGGGAAATCAGCACCACAAATTCGGAAAAAAAACACCAACTTATGAAAAAAACCAAACCTATATTAAACTAGGAAGTTACTGTCTCTTTCCAAGTCACTACTTGAGGAAAAGAACATTTAACTTTCAGAAACATCTGTCTTGATGCTTTTGGCGTTACATATGTGCTGCTTTTCAGGTCATGTTCTACAAGACATTAAGAGTATACAAATGCAAACCTGAACTCCTAGGCTACTGCTGATTTGCAGTGGGATCTTACCAAGGTCACAGTCAGCCCCTCTGAACAAAAGACATTCATATCTACATATATTTGTTAAGTTTCACGACTACACAATGTTCTAAAACCTCAGATAAAAATGCTCTACACGAGTACATCTTGAATTTGTCCCTAAACAGATAATTCTCACTCTAGCACATCTCACACGTCAGAAATGCAACTCAGTACGTATCTAAAAGGTAAGCACAGCATCACAATATGTCCTTAGTATTTAGGACTAAATTGTATAAAGACAATACCGATTTCATTCTCAAGGAAAGAGTCTTTCGAGACACAACCCAAGCATTGGAAAGCTTCAAAGCAGAAAGTTTTCCCCCCCAAATACACAATTTAAAAATCTCTCCAAAGTATCAAGAACATGTTTCATCGAAAAACAATTAACAATTAACTGC
Organism: Pedionomus torquatus; assembly: GCA_013398155.1. Taxonomy (NCBI): domain Eukaryota; kingdom Metazoa; phylum Chordata; class Aves; order Charadriiformes; family Pedionomidae; genus Pedionomus; species Pedionomus torquatus. The sequence continues at coordinate 27,756 of VZRU01002732.1, read as the reverse complement.
ACAAAAAGCTAAACAGAGCATTTATCTAGAACAAGTCCCAGATTTGACTGGGATTTTCAAATCTTCATGAGGACTTAAATTTAACACTGGGGACCAACAAATGAAGAACAGAAAGAATTTTTTCTCTGATGAAGCTCTAAAGTGAACAGTGTCTAGCATCCAACTAGTATTCATCTGTAACCTGCACATGAAGTTACCACAGTGCTCTAATTTGTCATTACTCAAAGTCACATAGCCTCCTGGCACTCTATTTATCTGTATATGTAGCTGAGCGACCCATGGCAGATGTTTAGGGTAATACCTGATTGGAGTGTTGTCATCTGCATTTCTGGTTCCAGGAGTGTCATGTTGATCCTTTTCTCAACTGTTACAATCCCTTAAAGACCCTTCTTTATAAATAGATAGATATAGATATAAATATTTAAAAAAAAAAATATCCAATCTCAACTTTAATCTTGTTTAGAACTTGAAAAAAATTCTCATCCTTATATGATGAAAACTGTGCCTACTGCAAAAACTCAGTCTTTAAATGTGCAGTTCTCTGCTTATTCGCTACAGGCAAGTTGTAACAGGCCAGAATCAAATTACTGCTAGGAAAAAAATGAATACTCAAAGGGGAAAGCAAGATGTGTAGTTTGCAGAAGGTCCGCCCCCGATGCTCTGTATGTAAAAGGGAGGGGGAGGAAGGGGTCAGAGATACTACAACTGGCAGCTTTTTCCCCTTTTAAAAGAGAAGGATGACGTCTTTAGTAGACTTTCAACCCCCTAAGGGGCTCTTCTGATGAGGAAATTTCATTCCAAGGACAAGGAGACCCAGTGTTAACATAAACATGCAGACATCCTCAGCTTTGAAACATCATGGCCAAAAACATAATACATCCTGCTGATAGATCAGTTACTTTTCCTCAATCTTTACCAGTCCTTCTTAATAAGTCAACTAGTCCCCTATCCCTATCAACCCCCCTTGCAGGCTACTAAATCTGAGCTACTGGAACAAAGGATTGGAACTTCTTCCAAATAGATGGTAGCTTCGGGTCCTTAAAAAGAAACAAAACACCCTGACACCTTCAGACTTTTCCAGTTGTGGATGGCACCC
>VZRU01002732.1:7269-26581 GCA_013398155.1 Pedionomus torquatus | reverse complement strand
AAAAAAAAAAAAAAAGCCTCATTTCCCACATCCAGATGATCAGTTTCAAATTATTTGGGATAGTGGACAAAACTTTTATCGTCAAATATTTCTTGAGTTACAGATAAAAATAGAATTAAGTCTTTCCTTACTAGATGATTCTAGCTCCCAACAGAAAGGAAATTCAATTTCAGTCTCTAAAGAGTCTGAAGTAATTTGTCCAGCAGATAGTTTAATTATCTTAACAAACTAATTTCCAACGCTTCTGTCCCCAGAGCAGCTTTTCCTTATTCCCCATCTTTCACCAAGGCTCACTGTAATTTCTCATTAGGTCATCTAACTAAGTAACTGCACTAAACCCAAAAATACATTGAGCTCTGCATCAAAGATACAGACCATTTTTTAAATTTAAAATCCTTTTGTAGCAAGTCAGAATCCCTCTCTTGCCACGATTGTAACTGGGTGTTCAGAACTGCTTTAGTGCTGTGTTGTGACTCCTCCAACTCAAATAACTTCAGGGCTTCTCTAGTACTCAGATGCAAGAACTGCCTCAACAGCTGCTCCACAGCTGAGAGAAGAGCGTGGCAGGTTTTAGCAACCTATCTTCTTTCCCCCACACAAACACATCTGGGCCTTCAAAGGAGGCAGCAGAAACTCATTTGGCAGCTTTAAACAATACAGGAAAATCCCTTACCGTGATGATATTGTAGTATTTATCTGATTTCCATACTCATCGCAACAGTAGTGTGTGTTTCAAAAGGACAAGAATCAGCTCATTTGAGCTTCTCTCATACTCGAACACCACCTGTGCAGTCCTCGATTTGCAGCCAGACTAGGCAAAAATTGCAGGCTTAGATGTTCATTCTTGCTACGCAATCCTAATGGAAAGGAACTGCAGTGGTGCATGTAGAGACAGCGGTGACAGAAATAAGTTACCATAACACCTACTCTGAATACCTATATTCATCATAAATAAAGGAAACCATCAATTTTCAGCAGAACATATACTTATTTCTGTGATAATATGTGGAAACATAAGGATAAGCAGTATAGGCAAAGAGGAAAGGAAACTTTTCCTACAGCATCCAGGAACATCACCTTAACTCCCTGAAGTATGTACATGTGCACTGTCGGTGGCCACAGACAGATGAAATGTAAAGCACTAACCAGTATGTTGCTTATTTGACCAGCAAGGAAGATTAAGATTGCACTACAGAGTATCTTCGGGCAGAGATCCCTTCATTATACTTTGTGGTAACGTATGATTGTGGCAGAGGGAGAGTTACAGCCTGCAGAAGTGGCTGATACTATCCCAGTATAAATTAATTATAGAAAACTTGGCATTTTCATGAGAAAACCCACACATTGCAGAAGCAGGCTACCACCCAAAGCTAGGATTCAGCTTGCTAAGTACTAGTAGCAAGTGACTATTGTGAAATGGTGCAATCTTTCATGCGTGAAGCAGCCGCTCACTGTTTTAAGTAGAACAGACCAGAATCTTGCTGAATGGCATTGTCCCTTTAAAGAACCAGTCTTATTTTCCCCATTACCACTCTTAATATTTAAAATAGCAAAACCACAACAGAAGTCCTTCCTCAAACAGACAGAACAGCTGCCCCAGATATGTGCCTGACATTTTTAACAAGCAGCTTAAATTCATGAAAAAGGAATGTTTTTTAAATAGCTATCAAATTATACGTCTAACGTTCACCCATCAGTCCTGAATCTTGAAATCTCAGAGGCAAACTGGAATAAGAGAAAAATTGAAAAGCAGAAACAGAAGGGAGAGGAAAATTCCAAACCACTGGCTGGAGAAGGGCATTGTAATTTTGTTAACTTGATCAGGAACAAGCGAAAACTGTTTTGAGAGCTAACTTGTTAAAGCCACCACATTAACGCTTCTTTTGGCATTACTCCTTCCAGTTCAAGTACTTCCCCATCACTATTTACAAGTTTGTTTTAAATATTTCAAGAGATTACCACTTCTCAGCTGTTTTGTAACTCCCATCATAACAGGTCAGTCATTTCTACCACGCTCTGAATCTCATAGCTCTATCAGAAACTTTCAGACAGCATGCTAAATTTATAGTCTCCTGGGACAGAAAGTCTCTTACCACAAATCTATCCAAGACAGACTGGTTGTTTTTATTCTAACAACCATTCCCCATACGCACACAGAAGAGAAAAAAGCAAGCCTCCCTGGAATGTGTGTGAAGGACAGATCAGAGAAGGCTATATTATTTCCTGTCTTGATCCCTTTGTTACAATACAGACTTAATCTTCTTCACATGTAAGTTCTGGATGAGGCAGTAACCACTATTTGTTAATTAAATGTAACTTTGGGTCACGCAATTCCAGAAGTCGCATATATACTAGAATAAATTTAAAAAAAAAAAAAAGGTGGGGGAGGGAATAATTTCAGAATAATTCCGTTTCTTTAAAAAGCTCTCAGGGATAAAACACCACCCTTGTTAATAAGCAAACGTGCCTAACTTCTTTAATGAGTTCACAAGTTACAATATTCATTTTTTAAAAGAACAATTACATGATTTTAAGAAAACACTATCAATGTTTTTAAATTCACAGTACCAAGAAGCCAGTTATAAAACCTGAAAAGTTACTTTAATAATTTGTATTTTAAATAAACTCTGACTGCATTCAGTATAATGACGATCCAGGGTGGGAAAGAAGGGGAGGGAGACAGCAACATATAACCTAATAAAAGAATTATAGGATTAATCACCTACACAATTCCTTAAAATAAAACTGGGTGACCTAATAAACATTTTAAGTATTACTCCTGTCTTTTAACAATAAACGGGCATAGGCACATAGGCACTATAAAACCTCTATCAGAACCATTTAAAAGTTCATCTCTCCAATTTGTAAGGGAGTATAATCACCAACAGTTTATGCGGCAACAGTTAATCCCATGTTTTGTACAGCACTCAGTCTTTACCAGTAACACGAGCACCTTCTGATACCTTAAGCACACGCCTGTTATATGACTTCAAGTCTTACTGAAATTCCACAAATTCCAACTAGTCTCTTTCCCACCAGCATGAACTATACTTTGTAGAAGGCAAACAACCCAGATCAAGTAAACCCCCAAAAGTGACGAGCTGGTACAAGTTTTGTCCAAACCTGTAATCATAAAATGCAACAGTTCATTCAAAAGAATGTTACCTCATCTTAAATAAGCCTAAAGCGAGAAGAAACCAGGACTGTTGATGGCTTCTAACACGATGATGTTCATGACCTCTAGAAAAAGATAACTGAATTCATCTAGTGAAAATAGGGCAAGACAGAGGGTCAATAAATCAGTAGAGCAACTATCACAATTTCAAGTGAAAGTTAAATAAAAGGACAATTTTGATTAGAAATTATCAAACTCTGTGAGATTTGTATATTCATCACCTGTTTTTTCTTTTTTGTAATCACATTCTTCGGGGCCTTGCTTTAACCATGCCCTAAGGGTTGGGAAGTTATCTTGGCATCTTAATACAGGTGACTGAGAAAAATCAAGATACACTTAAGAGCTTCAGATGACTCTGTAATGACCTTTTCTTGACTTGTGTGGCAACGAATGAGTCAGTCACAGGTAATCTCTCACAGTTACAGAAAGTTGAGGCATTGATGAACATGGGTAAAAAAGGAGAAGGAATGTGAATTTTGGATAGAAAATTCACTGTGAAGCACAAAGACAAATAACTACACCTTAAATTTTCCATTAAGCTTGATGTCTGAAAAGAATCTAACAATTGTGTCAAAATATATTTCTAACATCTTACTACATAAGGTTTTCTTCCATTGAAGTGACAAGAAATTCCTTCCTATCTGTTATGTTCCAATACTTCACACATATCCCTAATAGCTTTTATTGCATTTTAATTTAGTGTAATGTAATAACAACTATTCAGTCAAGATATTTAGGTTCTTTACCCATCTACCTAGATGTACATATACTTGTAGGTACACACACCTGCAAGGATAACGCATAGCTGTGATAAGGGAGAAGAATATGAAGAAGAGCCTGGGTCTGAAACAAAACAAAAACAAGCAGAAAACCCCCAGAGACTGTCTCTTGCTGCTCCCTAAGAGCAAGAAAAAAAAATAAAAATAAAAAAAAAGGAACCCGCTGTCCCAGGACATATGGCAGCATATGCAAACAGGACTGCACTCCCAGTTCTCCCATGGGATACACATAATTCCATGATGCTTCACATGCCAAAGAAATGTCTATTTTAACTCAGCTAATAGTTTATTTTCCAGAACCACAGCCTGAAGTAACAAATTCAGTACAAATCCATGTAATATTTTTCTACAGACATCTACAGATAAACAAAGCCTGCTCTAAACTGAAGTTCCACAAAGGGTTAACCTGTTGGAAGCGTTCAGTACAAGTAGTTAGTTGAGCTGTGAGTCAGCAATGCCTGTCTAGAACTGCAAACAGGAGACCCTTTGACACAGATAGTCTGCTTCCAGCAAGTCTCTTATTTACCATCCCCTCCCCTCCCACTGCCACTTGGCTCCCATCTTCCTCATACCTTGAATTTGGCAGGCTGTCAGTCACAGAAGCAGCTTCACTGCCCAAGATAGGCTTCTACAACCACTTTGGATTGCTCAAATGTTTAAGCAGATTGCCATTTCAACTGACAGATCATCTCTGATGTGTTGGGGATTTTTTTTAACATGTTTGAAGCCGAAGGCACAACAACAAAGATGCACCATATTTAAAAATGGAGCTTTAACAAGTTCAACAGCTTTCAACAGCTGTGCAGCCTCTACCCCAAGATAACTGAAGAGTTCCCATTTGAAGGAACAAATTTATTAATTCAAAAGGCATCAGCTATGTTTCCCAACAGTTCGCTAAGCCAAGCCTCCTTTTATGCTGTGACAGTTTGCAGATAGCCATATTTCAACAGCACTTTTCTGTCCCGCAACACTTTAACGAATGTACACACAAACAACACATAACAACATACTGCAGCCTAGGAGAAAAGAGCACAGTACATCTCTGAAGATAAGAAATATTCAGATAGTCTAGATCCAGGACTTTGGACTCCATGTCTGAAAAGCTGCACCTCCAGCAGTAAAATTTCCACTATTGTGCTGAGCCCTGATAAAGAATCAGCTCTGAAGAGACCCACCTAATGAGTCATTTCCGGGAATATCCTAATTTTCGCTGGCAAAAGGTACAGGCTGAGGTGTTCCTTTTCAAATACTTCGTAAATCCAATCCGTTCCAGTCAAATGGATTTGCAGCCAACAATGATACAGTTTCAAGGCTGAGTCCGTAATAAAATTATTCTGACAGAGGAAAGCTACCTATTTCTGTAAAATATTCCCAAGATACCAATTTTTAAACCTGTCTAAACAACTGAATGAGCTAAAGACTGTTTCATTTTTGTAACAGAATATCCTTTCCTCTGATCATAACAAATGTTGCTGTGTCCTACCTGCTGGTACTAGTTTCATTTTCCTAATAAGGTACTCTTATCCCTTCCAAACACTAGTATCCCTTTCCATCTGTGCTACCAAGGTTAAACTGCTTCTTCCCAATTCAGGATGCTTAATCGTGTCCTATTCACTACAAAGAGAAGAACCCTGCCTCCAGTAAATTCACAATGTCACCCTCAGGTGACTAGCTGTCAAGTTTTGGAAACAAAGGCTCATGTGCTTTTCCCATGCTGCCTTCAAGCCCTCTACCACCTTCAAAACTACCACAATTAAATTTCTCTTGAAATCTCTCCTTGCCTTCATAGCTATAAGATGTCCAAGTCTTCCACTAGTTGAGATGTGTTGAGATCAGTCTACCACACTGACTAATATTCCAATTTCTTCTCTTTTATTTATCACCACCACCACCTTTATCTTATACTTGGAGGACTGCAAATAATAAGGATTAGAAGTTTTTTGTTCTGTTTTTGCGTTTCTAGTGTCTCCATTTTGAAGGCCTGTAAACATGACTATAATTACATAATGATGGTATAATCTACATCAATGAGGAAACTCTTTTTATCTTCCTAAAAAACAGTATTTTGGGTTGAAGTTAATTAATTCTTCCAGCTAGCAAAACACTGATATGCTGTTCAGAGAAGGGCATGCTCAGTTTCTGGAGGTAAAGCATCAGGCACATCAAACTGAGGCATCACTCCAATCCAGGTTACTGTCCTACCATCTATTTATTCTAAATCATTTTCCCATAAGCAGCATGTTCTTGTTATAAAGTCACTACAAATCTCCCCAGCATTCCCAATATGCTGTGCCATGCAGTTCTATTTAATACATACAATGCCCAACATTATAAAGCACGAAGGATTCAACCATGATCAAATCCATGGTACCTTACATACAGAGTTCATAGCAGGAATACAGACTCCAGCAAGACTTTCATATTGCCAAGAGCCACCAACGTATACACCAGGGAAATCACCAAGAGGAATTTACGAACAGAAGCCATCGGTTATGAGTTTCATTTATCTCAGGATGGGGCTCAATGGGGCTTTCATGGCTGCCTGGTGGATCCTGAGCTGCAGACAATTCACGTTCTTCCAAAATCAGAAATTATGGTCATCAAGAGACCCCATATCTTGCCACTCCACTGCCACTCCTCAAACAGTCAAAGGGATTCATACCATAGTTTTCCATAATCTACTTGCAGCTTGAGAAACACAGGCAGGCATTCTCACTCTCGGATTAGAAGGCCTACTGGAATATTTAACTCCAGGTCTTGTTCTTATTTCTAACAAGCCTGACAGAACTTTTCAGACGTTTGCAGTGAGAAAGTTACTCACCCTTGGTAAGAACCGACCAAGATGGCAAAATTAAAATCTACAGATGGCTGTAGCCTGAATACGAGCTAACACTTTCTTTGACTGACTTATCGCAGTTTGCACAATTTTTAGTCACCACAAAGCACATGAAAGTTGTTTCTGGTACTCACCCAAAACAATAATCTAAAGCATTTATAACTGGAGCTCTCTGGAGCTTTCACATCAGTACCATCAATCCTTCCCATCAACCAATGTAAATCAGTTTTGTCAACTCTAGATTACTAGTTCTTCATACAAATAAAATAGTGTAAGAAGTAATGAGAAGCAGCCCTGTCATCAGAAGATGTATCATGACACCACCACAGTACTTTCTTGGTGAGGACATACTACGTCAGAGCACTGAACCACTTACCATTCTTCCTTTCGCTGAGAGGAGGAAGGTTGGGGTTTCGGCCATGATGGAGGTTGAGGGTCAGCTCGGGCTGCAAGGAGAGCTCCTGCAGCTCATTGGCAACAGCTTCGCTCTGAGGGCTGGGGGCCGCCGAAAGTGACACCAGCACCGGCTCATCATCATTTTCGCCAGCCCCTCCTCCGTCCAGCCCATTTCCAGCAATGACGGAAGGGGGCAGGCACACCACACCGGAGAAATCCACTTTGGCTTTCGTGATGGCAACCTGAAAGACAAACCAAAAATAAATTTAAAAAAAAGGGAAATCTCACATGAAAGTCTTAAACCGTATGTCCAGTTCATCATGGTGTCTCCATATTCTAGAGAAATCTTCTTTAGCACAGTGTTTGTGCTACCATCATCAATTCAAATCAAACTAGTGATTGAAACTTGTTAAACTCAGCAGTTTATAAACTTGCATAAACCTCCAACAGCATCACCACAGAAACTACCAACAAAACTAAGATTATTATCCTCTCTTAACAAGTATTAAAACATTCTCAACTTTTGATACTTTAGGAACCCAATCTTGACAAAACACAGACTGAGTTGTTCCAGTGAAGTCAGCTTATCTAGAAACTTGCTGAACCCTTAATTACTCTCCTTTTATACCAACAATGGTATTTTAACAGGACAAATGTCAACTGGTAAAGTAATCCTTCATAACAAACCTGGAAGGACAGATGAGTACCACAAACGAGGATTTTCAAATAAAATAATTTGCATTTAAAAAAAAATAAAACAATTCTCTTGCCCCATTCTCTCTTCCCCACTCCCTATCAGAGAAAATGAATGCAAGCAAAATACTCCACATAAAGCAAACAAAATAGCTTTCCTGTCTAAAAGCTCAGCTACAGTAACTGAAGTATGCAATATATAAAGGACTTTAATGAAAAAAGCAATTTTTAAATGTTTCATGATATCCTCATAATTCTTTAAATAAGTATTTAAAAGCCACCATCATGTTAAAATTAAAATGATTTTATCTTCAGCAATTTAAACAGAAACAAATCAGCTGCAAGTCTCCAGTGAAATGGTTACTGTGTCAACATTTAAACAGTAACGGACATTATACAAGGACAATCATATTTGGTTTTGATTAATGAAGAAGGAAATCTACTGCTTCTTAGAAAGCTGTTGTTTCAACCAGTCTGAACTCAGGAGAACTACATAACTCTGCTGCACTGTAGTAACTTCTCAAGCAAAAGGTATTTCCAAAGGCCGATCTTTGGCTTCAAAAAGATGTAGGTAAAGCAAACTGCAAAGAAGCAAAGCAAAAACCATCAGGATGATCCTCTAGAAATCAGAAAGTGTAAACTTGGAGTAACATTTTTAACAATATAATTCTTTATTAAGCATTCCCCACTTAGCACTCATAATTAACCTGAACGTGTGACAACATTCAACACATTAATAGCTGATAAAGCAGCTCAAATACTCCTTTTCCCCACTTCCATTTCAGTTTTTTACTTGAGTTGATTAGTAATGGTTGCTCTGTAATAACCAGAACAAAGTTGTTAAGTGGTAGTATATTTGTTTCAAAAAAATTATTCAGGATCTATTTGAGGCCACAATAAGAATTACTGGTGATGAATACATGCTATTTCATCCTTGTTGTCACACATTTATTCCCAGAACCCTATGTCATGATCTGAAAAGCAAGAAGGGAAAGAAGGGTGGAGGAAAAAAAAAGCAAGCAAGCAACAAAAACCACCAACCGAAGCTGGTGCTTGTTACAACGAAACAAATGAGACTGAGCCAGACCTCACTGCCATATGAAGTATTTGCTTTGACTTCAGTTACAATTTGGCTAGAAAGGACTATCCCCTCCTTGATATATTTCCTGTCCAAAGCAAACATCGTTCATATCCATTTGAGAGCAAATTGTAACAGTTATCTGCAAGGAGAAAAAAAATGGGATTGCGCCCTTCTTCTCTTTATAGAGAAAGTGCACACACTCTTAAGCCACAGACTTAGAATAACACTATAATAATCCTTGGGAAAGCTGGAAAGAGTTAAATTGTGACCAAGGTAATTGGCTTCAGGCCCTGTGCCTGTAGAAATGGGAGGACTGTGGAAAGGCGTTAAATTGAAGAGTAAATTACTCAGTGAGGAGGCTGCTGGTACCAACTGCTGCCACCATCTTAGAGGAGCCAAAGCCAATTTGGTTTATTGAAGGAGATGTACTGGAGACATCACTGGAGACCTTGCCTAGTACCACGTGGTGATTAGGTCAGACCATTTGGGAAGACAAGCGCAGCCAGACCTGAATCCACAAACAGGCGACAGACGTATCTAACACCCAGCCATCAAAGGTTTGGCATGGCAGAAGACTCAACCTTCCGCCCTCAATCCAACCCAGAAAAGAGTTCTTTCCTCTTCACACAAGGGCAAAAAAAACTTGACACGTCTCAAAAAGTCAGATCCGCTTCAACTAGGAAAACAGCAAATGGACTCAGGAACTTGACCGGCTGGATTTTCTTTTAAACAGGAGCTTGTAATCTGAAATCACATTTCAAACACGATTTTGATAACAGTGTTGTAAAACAGAATCTGTCTTCCTAACCTAAGTATATTCACATTAGCCAGTCCACAGAAGCCATATCCTCTATGTAAATGCACGGTACCAAGCTACGGTAAGAGCAGTTTAGCCTAACTAGACACTACACGGAGCGGAGCACTCGCACACCAGTTTGCTATCTAACCCTGAGCAAAACCATACCAAGTGGTGTTACAGAGTTTCTCCAGAAAACGTTCCAATGGACCTTCAGCACAGGGGCTGTATTATCACTAGAGCTGTACCTGGATGTGCAGGTTTCCTAACCAGTGCAGAAGACAACACAGAAGGAAGATATCTTCTTAATCCTAGTGGACACATCATTCAGTGTTTATCCCACATCACAGGTAACACAACTTACACAGAACTTGCCTTGACATTCATTCTTGCCCTGCTACTACGTCCTGTGTTGTGCCAGCTGTGCTGCTTGTTTAGCCACACTGCAAACTGTACCAGAACGCTGATTCAGCTGAAATGCAATTTTTCTTAGGTTATTTTCAGCTGGATTGATTCATCCATAGAAACCACAGTTGAGCCAGGACAGTACAGGGGAACACTGCCCCAAAATGAAAAAAATAAAATAAAATCACAGTCTGACTTTGCATCTCAAACAGCCTGGACAACAATTCTATCACTCCAAGTAGGGTTGCAGCTCAAATGGAACAAAACAGGGATGAACCATTAAATGCACTAGGAAACCCTGCCTTCTCCTTCTTCCACATCCCCTCCTGTTTCAGGCCAGCACAAGAATCTGCAGTGACACATGATAAACCAGTGAGAAAACTGACCCAGATGTAAAAGCTAGTCTTGTGGTTTGCACTCCAGCTAAATAGGACCCCAGTGCAGTCTGCTGTGCAGCCATACCAGTGCTTAGATTCATAGAATCATAGAATTCTGAAGATTAGAAGGGACCTTTCAGACCACCTTTGTGCCAGCACAGGGGAGAGAAACTGCCAGTCTAACCATCCAGTCACTACCTGGGGGGTAAAGAACACTTTTCAGAGCAATGCCAAGCCTTAGGATGCAACATATCCCTACTTAAAAGGAAAAAACAAACAAACAAAGTATCCAGTACACAAGACTATAGCAAAACATGAAAACATTAAAGTAAATGTTACCCAATGACTTTTATTTTAATGTTTTCAACTAAAAGTCTGATGGGGACATAGAAGGATTTGGAAGATGCTTTGAGGATTTATAATCATCCATGCTGTATTATTTGGAAGTCCTGTGAAAGGCACAGAATCCTGTTCTGTAATCAACAGTGAAGCTCTTTTTAGACTTCCCAGACAGTTATACCACTCAATAACTGTCATTGTAAAATGATCAATCACGTAGTTACAAACATTAATATTTAGAACCTAATTAAAATTTTAAAATGTTTGTTTTCCTGTTATTTCTGAACAAACAAGAAACTTTCCCATAAAGAAATGTGACATATCATGATCCTTAAGTGAGTCATCCACAAGCTGATGGACAGTCTTAAGAGCAAGTATTTCTTATCGTCAAGAAGGGTTTCAGGGTGAGTGCCCTCAAGGATTTGTATCTGTTGCTTAACCAGGCGAAAACTTTCTGTCATGGCATTTTTCTACTTTGGGGTCGGCTGCTCCTGGGACGCGAGTGCCTGTGATCCCACAGATGTTCTACAGCAGCAACACCAGTTTAAGCAACCCTCAAGTCCTCCACTGCTGTCCAGCTGCTCATTTCTGTCCCTAGACTGCCCCTTCTCCAGCTGCGGAATCAATTTAGTTGAGAAACAGCCATTCTTTCTGGGTATTCAGCAAAATCAGCTCCTCAGCCCACTCCATTGCCAACTACACAAACAGATGTGTCACCATAATCCAGGGGCAACAGTGATCTTTCAGGAGCCAGGAATGCTCAAATTAAGTTGCTATAAAGCACAAAACCACTGCCTCAACAACACAAGCATGGACCACAGCACTAGGGAGAAGATGGAGCTGCTCAAAAGAAACATTACTCACGATTATGTACTCAAGTACATAATCTTTATCCCTTTCTGACTTCTGGAGGCATCTAAAAAACTTCAATTGCAGATAGACAAACATGGCAGAGTCAATTTTGTGCAACTGATAAGATTTAAAAATAAAGCAAATAAAAATTTAACAACTTTTTGAAAAAGATGATCTTTATCAAACCTGCAAACTACAAAGACTAAATTGCAACTTCTACATGGTAACTTTTTAGCTGCATCCTCTGGCCACCCTAGTACCATATCACAGTAAAAGCACAGTAAATCTTAGTAGTTTATTCCTTGGTGAAAAAAAGCATTCTACTTTGCATTTACCGTATGACAAAATTAGTTATAGAAACTTCTTGTAAAGCTGCTTGTCCAAAATCACTGAAGGACGGCTCAAAGCCTGAGAGGTGAAAGGGAAACAAAATAGACAGACCCATGCAGTACCGAAACCTGCCTGACCCACAGTAAGATAGTTCATGAAACTAAATGAAAACTGGGAGGGGGAGATGGGATTATGATTAGTTTCCTGCCATTTTAGCTCCATTAATCACCCCATCATAAGGCCAGACATGCACCAATGTTGGCACAAGGAAGTAACAAAGGCATGCATCCAAGCCCGCCCCTTTGGCAAAAGCTAGCTTAGATCAACTCTGCTGTATCATAAGACCACATCCTCTGGTTAGACACTAAACTGGCATTGCCAACGAAAGGAACAGTCCCGCCTGCTCATTCCTCACCTCCTTGTGGACCAGCACAGGCTGAACCAGATCAAGGAACTTACCTGTGTTGAATTCAAGCCAGCCACAAGCACACAAACTACTAGTTATCTGCATCAGCGCCTAATCTGGCTTGCCACCCAGCCACACAAGAACTTGGGCTAGCATGAGAGAGAATGAGGCACAAGGAAATAAAAAAGAAATCTGGATGGCTGCTTTTGGTAGCAGTGTCTCCTTAAGGTATTGTTACACAGTTTATCCAACATTCATGTTGGACACAGACACATGCACTAGGTCTTTATGCATTAGATTTCTCTTGATTTTGCCAATATTTAACTCATGGCATAATCAAGATCTTGACAGTAAATATTTAAATGAACCAAAGAACAGTACCACCCTCCCTAATGTAAAACCTCAACAACCAGAGTAATATATATGAAACAAGAGGAATTTAAACATAAGTAAGTAAAAATCAGAGAGTGGGGTGGAGAAAAAAAAAAATAAATGCTCAGGACAAAAAAAAAAAAGCAAGGACACCTCCATAAACAGCTTTCTCTTGTTTGCATTTTGGGGCTGAGTTGCCAGGGTAATAGCAATTTCCTACCAATTTAAGAATTGCTAAGCAACCCCCAGCACTTAACAGCAACAGCATGTGTGTGCTGCTGGGCTATTTTGAGAAGTCAGGTTTTTTATTTTAAACTTAAAAGCAGCCTTCTGTTAAATGATTATGCCAGCTGAGACGATCCAGCCTAGAGAAGGCTGGGGCAAAGTGGGTTTAAGTGGACGAATGAGTTAGAAGAGAGGAAGAGAATGTCATGGCATGCCCAATGGCAACTACATACCCCAGGCCATCACAAATCAAAAGAGTAACCCAAGAGAAGTGAAGTTTGCAGCAGATGGGAGCTTGAGAAGCTGTAATGATCAGAGAGATACTGCTTTTATCTTTAGGTATCAAAGAAAAGTCACCAACAGGAAGACTGCTGCATTTTAAAAAAAATAATAATACTGTGTTTCCTACCAGTCAGCTTAACCCAGACACACAACTGTTAGCAGAATTACTTCTCCAGTTGAGAGTTAAACTGATGACACTGTCGATAAAGCATATACAATACAGTAAGCAACAATGTAAGCCTCACAAAGACTGTACCCTGATAACGTAATAGCTGTTCTTGCGGAACCACATTAAGTTAAGAAACCAAACTATGCAGACCACTAGAGAGAGACCTTCTTAGATTACGGAATTTTATTTTAACAGACATATTCCACATGCATTTGTCTCCTACAAAATGAACCAGTCATAAACTTCCTTCACTTTCACAGTAACTGGGCAGCGGGGAAGGAGGGGAAGAGAGAGAAAGACAAAAGCAGTCAAAAAGTACCCAAATTTGTTCTGCATTAGAATCAGTGACTTGGAAGGTGTAAACTGTCCGTCTTACCAGGATCACAAGCCTCAGAACCCACCACCTTACAAAGCCCCTATTAAAGACGCAAAGATTACAACACATGTGAACAAAGATGCTGGTAAAACATGGATGAGCACAACTTTCTCTCTGAGCTAAAGAATCTGAATCTATATGTATACTGTGCCAGTAACATTACAGTAAGAGAGGACATCTGAATCATCACAAGTTTCTCCACTACCGCCTCCAGCAAATCTATCAGTGTAAGAGTCAAAAAACATGCTCAGGCCAGCAAGTAAATGGCAAGAAATGTTATCAAAAGGCATGAGCAGCTGTATAGAAATGTTAGAACTTGAGGGGGAAAAGATGCAAAGAACATGTCTAGTACAAAGCAATCAGCTGCATAATTTCTGCCGTGGACAGACAGACATAGCCTCGCACATGATTTTAACAACCACTCATCAAGAACCCTATTTCTCAAGCCTTAAGTATTTCCTTCATAAGACACTAGCATTTATTTCACTCAGTCCAGCAGTGATAAAAAGTCTTTAAGAGGTCTTGAAAAAAAACATTCATTTCATAAAACCACAAATATCAGGCTGAGAAATGTAGTTTGGCATTCCAGAAGTTTTTTAAGAAATACTTTTCATGGTTCAATATGTATTTGGAGAAACTTTGTGGCTTTCAAGCTCACAGAATTCTGGGTGCACAGAAAAACTGATAATACCAAAACTAGTTTTGAGAATCACAATGATATTTATAATAAACAATCCTTGCTCAAAAAGAATGAACTCCCTGCCAATTTCTGAAGTTCTTATTTAAGCTCAGAGCATGAATGAGTAAGACATTCTTCTAATTTCAGAGGACGTTAAGCCTTAGACTGGTGAAGCAGTTTATAGCCATAATTTTATCACACCTTTCAGAGTGTTGAATTAATCACCTAGTTTGTGAGACTAAAGATAATAGCTACAGAAGAAGTAACAATTTCTACTCAAGTTCAAAGAACAAAAGAGAGAAGAAAAAAAAGATGTGATATTCAGGTCTCGTGTCAACGGCTACACTTGTAGGTTTTAGACCCTGGTCATAATATAGCTCAATGTCATAATTAAAAGAGGAATCCACCCCTCTGCCACCATGCCATTGAATAGTTCCTGCTGCTTCCCCTTCATCTGATCTAATGAAGTGTGCACCCACGGGGTGACTCAGGTCAGCTGAACCAGCAGACGATTAACTCTGCCAAAGATTAGAAACCATTTTATACAGGATCAGTCAGCTAGCTGGACATGCCCTGTGGCTGCACAGTCACTAGCTCTGCTGCAAAAGAACCAGCAGAAGTGCACAGCTGCATAGAGGCTTGACCAACCTTTGCAACAGCAGCTCACTGAAAGTTCAAATTAACTGTAATGTCAAAGAGCACACTCCAACATCTAGCAGCGGTGCCAACTTAAGCAGTCTGCTACACATTCCCACTCTCATACCTTCCTCATTGTGAAACCCGCATAAATCTTACAGAGACAACATGTACTGGACCAGATGAAAAATAATCTAGAAAAAACCACTTCTTTCCAGGAGGATCTGTTCCCCTGAACAGCTCACCATGGCCACACAAACAGTGATGCCAGCAAAACAGAGGGAGGCGTGAAACGGCGCAAGCTGTTTCAGCCTGCACTGGTGCCAAAGAAATGCATGATGAACTACAGTGTGTTTAGAAGAAGACTGCCTGTTTTCCACCACCTTCTGACTGATTTCCTTGCCATTGCTGTCTGATGCATTTTTTAAAATTTCCTTCATGGCGGAGGCAAAGCATTCCTCCCCGCCCCACAGGGGCAAGCAGATGAAGCAACGGATTCAGCCAGCAGCAAAGGCATGTGGCAACGGATGCCAACAACCAATGGACGCAGGCAGGCTGCAGCAAACTAGAAAAGGGAATGCTGACTATCTGCAGCCAGATGTGAGCTCTGACTTGGAAATTCATGGCAGGAAAACTGAGGGGCTGAGAAAGTATGAAGGAACTCATGTTGAATGTGAATTTAGGGCAGATTGGGACAAGAAATGATTTGGACCAGAGGAAAGTGGAAGTAAGACCTCACAAAAAACAATATGCTTTCAAATGTAGAAGACTTGATGACCCTTGGGCATGACAAAGAAGTGACTTGGACAAGGAACAGAAGAAAGCTCAGGTCACTAATCTAGACTAAAATACAATAAATTTTTAAAAGGACAAAACTGAAATAAAGACAAAGTAGTTTGATTTCAGTCAGTTCAGCTCCCAACAAAAGCATTCATGTCAGCATAAAGCAGCAGGCAAAACTGCAGAACTTAAGAATCTTAAGGAGTTTATGGCAAGGGTTTTTGGCTACTTACTTGCGTGTCTGAGGAAGCAGGTTCACATTTTATCTAATTCAGTCTGATCATGGGCTGTGATCTAGAGCACAAGTCCATCATTGTATGACCTCACCTCTGTCTGAAATTCTCATCTTCTTCAAATCTAGTGGCTCCGCAGCCACACAGCAAGTCAATTTAGCTTACTGTTCTGACGGAAAGCTACACCTTGAAACGTGCTTGTTTTCCCATTATGCTAGCAATCTGAACCCTGCAACCACATGTTCAGCAGATCTCATCCAAAAATACCACAAGCAAACAGAGGAGCAGGGCTGTCGTGGTTCTGACCTAATCAGACAGGACAAGGGCCCACTGAAAAGTGACGGCTTTCAGTTATCTCAAGTTAGGAACAGTGTGAAACCAAAGCCTAAAGC
Source organism: Pedionomus torquatus (assembly GCA_013398155.1). Taxonomy (NCBI): domain Eukaryota; kingdom Metazoa; phylum Chordata; class Aves; order Charadriiformes; family Pedionomidae; genus Pedionomus; species Pedionomus torquatus. The sequence goes on along the minus strand of VZRU01002732.1, from coordinate 9,972 downwards.
ACAGCCGGCAAGTTTTCTGACCCCAGCCACATTCTTTACTCATGACATTATGAAACCGTTTGCAGAAATTAAACCAATCTGAAATTATTTTGCCTCTCCTCCCTGTCAATGGATGTGGGGGAAACTGAGGGGCTGAGAAAGCATGAAGGAACTCATGCTGAATGCGTTTAGGGCAAATTGGGACAATAAATTAATTGGACCAGAGGAGAGTGGAATTAAGACCTCACAAAAAACAATATGCTTTCAAATGCAGAAGATTTCATGACCCTGGGGCATGACAAAGCAGTGACTTGAGCAAGGAACAAAAGAAAGCTCAGGTAACTAATCTAGACTAAAATACAATAAATTTCACAATGATGTAGAATCCAAATTTCTTCAAATTTGTTAGCATCTCTTAATGCAGCTACCCAGCATGACACTCATTTAAGTGGAAAGCCCAGCAACTGAGATAGAGTTACCAGATCAGAGATCCTGTTCTGCTTTTCCTCTGAGACCAGACTTTCTACCCATGGATTTCCCCTTTACTGAAAAATAGGCAAGAATTCTCTTTAGTGATTCACAGAGAAGTGTGTATCTATATTACCACCTTGTCTAAGCTAACCAATTTCTTAAAAAGTAGTAGTAGGTATTCAAGAGGTGCTCCCTAATGTGTAAATTTAATGAGTTTGGGTAAAGAACGTGGTGGAGGGATGGAGGAACTGGTACCGCTGCTGTTCTTTGCTAATTCAAAGGATATCAAATTCAAAAAGGATATCACTTCTTCTTTCTTTGAAGCAACAGTACTAAGAGCCAGCACGCAAAGAACATCTAAACCAAGACTTTTGTTCTGGTGCTAGAACAGATTAAGTCATTTTCTATTCTTTACCATAAGACACAGCACGGGACCCCAGAATGTACCTGAATGTCTGAATGTATCATTCTCCCTTTTGAGTTCTACTATATCATGGTAAGTTCAGTTGCAGTTTTGCAGACATGACAGTTTTACTGTATAGATTGCCTGACTTTATATATGTGAATAAATCAGTCTAGGAGCCAAGTATTAGTGACAGTGAAAGAAGTTTGCAATGCAGGTACTGCTGACTTGTGTGTGACCAATCTGAATAACTGCTAGGCAGCGGGGAAAAGGGCACAAGTGTACCATTTATACTCTTACACTATAACATACTTGCTGGACAGCTGTCACACGTGATGCTAGTACAAATTCAAAGTATTCCATTTCTAACACACTACCATCTTTCATGTTAAGTGACCACAAGCAATTTTCAATTCAACACATAAGGATAAAAGTCCAGGCTAAAGACACACTGAAGAGAACACAATACTTACCTTACTCACAGCTCCCACGGACAAACCCAGCTCACTTCCATGCCAGCAGCTCTCTCCCCAGTCACTGAAACAAAAAACAGGACACAAATTCTCAGAGGTCTTAAAAGAAAAAAATACAATCCCCAAAAAAAACAACCACCAGAGCCCATTTTCTCCAGTAAAAGTAAGGAGCAAAATCCTTTATCTAGGACTCTATTCTCATATAATCTTTACTTCATTTGGCATACACAACAGAAGTTGGACTGAAATACTATAAAGACTGCCACAATTGTGTACGTATACTCATGCTACTTGCAGAGCAGCACTTTTAGTTTAGGACTATCTGTTTGTCAGTTCTGAAGAATGCATTGTTTGAGATTTACTAAGCCAGAATATTCAGCAAATGATACACTCAATCTTCCTGTCCTTGTACTGAAGTCATTCTTAAATGCTGGGTAGTAGAAGTCGGAGACTGTTATGACTAGTTCATTACACCATGTTATCTACTCAAACAAAAACAACAAAAGGTAAAAAAGTACAGTTCAGAGATTTGTCAAGACTGCAATAGGAATCTATTGGGGAAGTAACTAACCTAAGTAGATCTAATAGGGAAGGAGATGAGGGTAGAGGGGGAGAGGAAACCATCCTACAGTCCTTAAAAGCTCATAAATGTATTGAAGTAACACACTACTTTTCTCTGGCAATACAGTTTTAACACACACACACACACAGCAGTACTTGACTAGAAAATAATTACTTCAGAGGGTCTGGAAGACCATTGTCTCAAACAGCAATAAAAAGGGTCAGAAGTTGATATGTAGTTGCCATACTTTCACTCCTATCTCCTTAGCCACCTTGAAAAAAAAATCATAAATCATCACATGTAGTTTTTAACAAAGTTTCCATGCCATTTCTTCCTCTGAGCTTTACAGACTTTTGGGCTTACTAAACACCAGAAGCACAGAACTGCAGTTCAGATGCCAGGGTATTCTGTCAATAAGAGAAAATAAAAGAAACCCAGGCACCTCCCCAAATACAAACTCCCAACTTGAGACTTAGGACACAAGCATTAACACAGCTGGAGGCGGGGTGGGATGGGAATAAAATAAGAAAATCTGTCTACTACTTTAACGGAAGGAATAAGACCAGTTAGACTGATTAGTCTTTTCTGAAGAAAGAATGACTAGACTAGACACTTGGATAATCAGCATGGTTATTGCAAAATTTGAAAGAATTCCCTGATCCTCAACAAAAAAAAGAAGGAAGCTGCTAAGAAGTAACTACAGGTAATGAATTACACATCTACTCAGTCAGCACTCCTCCAATTAATGATTTACAGGAGAAGGGATTTACAATGCTGATATAAATTAAAAAAAAAAAAAAAAAAAAAAAAAAAAA
>VZRU01002728.1:0-49311 GCA_013398155.1 Pedionomus torquatus | reverse complement strand
ACCGTGCCTCAGTATCCCCACCCTGCAACACCTCACTGAGAGAAAGCTCCCACCGCAACACCCTCCAGCAGCTGGGCCCGAATGCAAACACATTCAAGCTTCACGCGATACAGAACCAAGCAAAATAACCCAGCAGCTCCGTTTGTCCACTGTTGCAATCAAATTACCTTTTTTTTTTCCCCCCCCACAAAACACGTGCAGTTTAGGCCAACCGGTCACACTGTGCAAGCCCATCACTGGTCCACATCCCAGAGAGCACAAGAACTGTGGGCTCCTGGGCTCTCGTGCTCTCCTGCCCCAGTGTTGTGGGTTGGCTGTGGAATGTGGCTCAGCTAACAGAGCTATACTGGTTCCCTGCTGGAGCACATCCCCCTAACTGACATCAGGAGACATCCAGCCGCGATGACTAAGCTCTTCTTACATTCCAGACATCCAACAAATAAACGTTTCTTGAAAATAAGCTAGTGTTTTGCTTTGGGAAGCAAGTGAACCATCAGCCTGGCTGGCTTTGTGTAAGGGGCAAAGCTTCACAAGGACCCGCAGGGCACGGGGCAGCAAGACGAGCATCTCGCTCGCCCACCCTCCCAGCTCGCCTGTCCTCCTTGGATAGGTTTGGAACGAGCTCTGGAGGTCTAACTGCGGAGACTAATGATGTGCGAAAGCTCACTTTCATTTTTCACTTTACTTTTTTGGAAGGTGGAACATTTTACAGTTGACAGTACCACGCTAAGGCCATATGAGGCAAGCAACTATTTTTAACCAGACGGAGACTATCTGAGACTCTACCGCTGAATCATTTTAAACAAGGAAGAAACCAAGGGATCCAAAAGCCGTGCTGGGAGGGATGGGGGTGGAAAGGCTTTTATCATGCACTTGTTCCAATAACTGTTCAACCACTTCAAGACCTTGATGACGACTATCTCGAAGTGCCTGTGGGGTCACTTCAAGTAGTGGCTGTGATTTACAAAATGCACCTTTTTATGAGAGAGAGGTGGGTTAGAGCTGCTTGAGAGGCTACCCAGGCTCGCCAACCCGCTTCTCACCCTGCTCTGAACTGTGCCACGTGGGAGAAGGCACTTGAGCTTCTTGTCGCTGCCTTTCTCTGAGTTCCCATCACCCTATAGTAGCTGGGTGCAATATGCTGAAAGCTTGCAGGACCACAGCCTGGGGTGAGAAGGAGAAAGGGTGGCCACAGCCCTGCTCTGGATGTACTTCCACCTGACAGCAAAAAGCCCCATTTTTCCCTCCTCTGCCCACACCAGCACAGAGGTGGCACTTCAGATAGTGCTGAGTTTGCCAGGTGAAAACCACCTTGTGGATGAATTGAGGAATTTTCTTCCCATTTCCTTTGTCTAACATGACTCAGACAGCAACACCCCTTCTCGCTGGAGGGCTGGACTAAGGCAACTCCTTGCTTGAGGAAAGGGAGAACTAGAAAATATGACTGAGTTACAAGTGCCCAAGAGGACGTGACCCAAACTGTCTTACCAGCCTGTCAGCACGATGCTGTGAATTCACACATAGCCTGTTTCTGCTCTCTCAGAGCACAAGGGTAAAATCATACATTGTGATTCCCTTTTTTCTGAAGTTTGTGGCTCTGTCTCTGTGCAGCATTTGTCCTCGGAGCTGAGCTGAGTCCATGCAGAAGCACAGCCAGGACAAGCACCAGGAGGAACATTTTTGCATTTGACCCCACCGCAGCCTGCAAGGCTCTGTGGTCTGCAATGTTTCCCCACTTTGCAAGGGGAAATCAAACCTCTTTCCCTGACCTATTTTGGTACTTGCTCACTGGCCTGTCTTCTCAAGTACCATTGAAACCGTGGTGGCACACGTCCTCAGCCCTCTTTAGACCAGTCTTTTGGCTCCAGTTTCCCAAAAGCTGCTGCTCCTGGGTTCCTCTGCATTGAGAACCCTGCCCCTGGTTTGCCCAGCAGCCTGGCTGGGACAGCATGTGGAGATGACACCGAGGCATCATGGAGGGGTCCCGTGTCTGCTCATCACACACTAAAATGTAGTGTCTTACTTTTGGGGAGATGGGCAAGTTCAAATGAATTGTTTCTCTATCAAGCCATCAATATCATCTACAGGAGGAGTGACTGCATGTCAAGAGCAGTTTTAGCTGCCAGCTTGGTGGCAGCCTCAAATGAGGAGCCTATTGATCATGGTAGGTAGGTTGCAGCTCTCCCCACTGTCTCTGCTGCCCAGCGTTTGCCTTTGCAAACATCCTAAACGTGAGCTACAAGACAAGACTTTCTGGCTGCAAGGACCCAGAGGCAGCCAAAGGGACTAGATACAACCCTTTTTAAAAAACCACCAAGGTCAGCTTCTGCAGCATGGAGAATGGATCTCAGAATAAACGTCCCTTGAACTCAATGTTTTGAAGAGCAATTGTCAAGCGAGAGGTACAGCACAGGCTGCTGCCACCCCCAACCTCTGCACAAAACCCAGAGGGCTGCACAGCCCTGGCTCTGTGTCGGGTGGTTATAGCTGTCACCATCGCTGTCACCTCTCTGTGGTTTTGCACCCTCTGTACAATGGACAGAAGTGAGAGCAGGGCCTGCGTTGCTACCCGTGATGTTAAAGGCAGCACAAGCTGCCAAGCTCTCAGGTATGGTCTGTGGGAGACTTGGGAAGAGGAGACTCATATCTCCCATTGGACTTGGCTCCCATGTGGAATGTCCATCCCTGGAAAGGCCCAGAACTGCCCTTCCAAAACCTCCTCACTTTCCCCCTGGTTATTTCTGATCTCACCCATCCTCCCCAGGTACCGCTGCACGGAGAGACGCCTCCCTGCCTGCCACCAGCCCACCCAGCTGGGACACATACAAGGCTGACCTGGTCCTTTTACTTGAGGAAAGGTGCTGTTCAGCCGATGCCCCCGACAGGCATCCAGCATGCTCCCACTTGCACGCCAAGCCTGGCTTATGCTGTTCCTACCCCTGAAATCTTCAGTAATGGGGCCTGACACCTGTGTTTTTCCAGAACAAAATCTCTTCAGATCAAATTAATTCTGTGATTTCCATCTGCTTCCTCCTCTGCATAAATGATGAAGACTTCCTGATGCTAATGGTCAAACTTGCTCAAAGCCAGGACATTAAAATTAATCTTTTGTTCTTGGATGCTTTCTGTAGCCTGATGACTCGTGGCGCTCCTTCCCACCCACAGACCTGTGGGTCCTCCAGCTGCAGGCAAAGAGGCTTTTTTTTTGCAGGGGGAGGGGAGGGCAAGGTGTGAAGTGACTTGTCTGTGTGTTGGAGCACTGCTAGAGGCTCACACTGAAAGGTCTTTGCCAAGAGCTCTCCCTGCTGAGTCGCTGCTGCCTGCGTGGGGCGAGGGCAGCGCTGTGGGTGCAGCCTGGCATCCGCCACTAACAGAGCTCAAATGAGCCTGCAGCTGCATCCCACTTACCCGGTCCAAAGGTGAGGCTGTTGGTCACCCAGGTGTATCTGAGGATGTAGTAACTGAGGGCTGTGTTTAAAAACACCAGACAATCTCTCCTTCCCAGTTTGAGGGGACACTCGCTGAATAGGATGTTTGTATCCGAGCCCTAGCAACACTGTGTCCTGTAGGTCCTCTTTGCATTAAGAGGAACTGAGATTTTGATGGGAACATCTTGTATTGTGCATGCATTTCCCCTCTCCTGCTTATCAGAGATTGCATCGAGTTGCTTATATTATAGTCTAAAATACAGATGAAGCTGTGAAGCAAGAATAATAAATGCTGCTCCTCAGCAGATACCCCAGGAGCACATCCTGTTACGAAAGGGCATTGGGTGAATAAAATACCTTTTACCCCCTGATCAAGGCATTTTTTTCACTGCTTTTTAGCAACATATAGAGTTGGGTCTGAGCCAGGATATTTGTATTTTTGTGTGGATCTACATTTGCATTTTCTCGTGTGTCGTTCTGCACCCTGACTGCGTTGCTAGTCAAAGAAGCGCTGGCACCATAACATTTTCCCAGCTTTTCAAAGGGATGGAGCAGAGTTCCAGAGAACATCACCTGCACCTGTCTCCCACCTGCAGTGCAGCCACCAGTACTTATCATACAGGTAGAACCTCTCTCGATCAGAGATCTCAAAGCCCTTGGTGAAGTGTATTCGTTTTTTTTAGAAGATACCGCCCATATACTTTTTGCCTTAGCCAGACACGGTGCCCTGGTGCTGAGCCGCAGCTTCCTTGGCTTGCTCTGCTCACCAAGTGGGTCTGGTCCAGTGGGATTTTTAAGTGTGGTGGATTTTAAATTGATCAGTCCCAAATTTACAAACCTGAGCGCGGAGCCTTCATGCTTCCTTCAGTATCACTCCTCAGGGACAGGCCTCCTTGTGCTTTGGGTAAGGTCAAGTCCCCCGTTCTAACACTGGTTTCATTTGTGTCTGCTTTTATGTCCTTCTCTGACATTCCAGTCGTCAGGGCTACATCCCTGGTACACAAGCGAATGCTGTTGGTGTTTTCCTTCTTGGTTGTTCTGCGTGTAATTTAGATTCCACAAGCAGCATTTAGATTATGTCACTGCATCGTTTTAACCGTGTTTTTCTTGGCTGCAGGTCTGATTTTCTTGGCATTGCAGTTGGGGCATCTTTGCAGACGTGTACACCTGCTGCACGTTCCCCTTCCCCTTTTGTGCACCTTGTGCTTGCCTCTGCAAATCCAAGCTGCAAAGCATTTATTCCACAATCTTTCCTTGCTTGTTCACAACAGGTAACGCAATTTCTCTTCCCCTTTAATTTTCACATGCCAGTACTTATCTTAAAGTTGTCCTCATACTATATAAAACCTTTAAAGTTTTCTTTTTGATAGCAGTGCTGGGAAGATCCAGGCAAGGATCAGGAACAACTTGTGCTGGTTCTGCACAGGCAAACCCCAATGCTCCCGGTACCCAAGGGCTTCTGCTCTAACTTTCAAATGGGACAACACAGGGATACGGACAGGAAAACAGGAGCATCAAGAAGTGCTGATACAGTGCTACCCAGCATTACAGACCTGTCTACTTGGCACTAACCATTTGCCAAACATTGTCAGCAGCCACAAAAAGGGATTTCAAGGGAATTACGAAGGATAACTACGTAATTTTGAGTGCTTTCCATCACACAGCTCTTCATTTTGCTTGTCTTTCTCCAGATAAGCCCCTTCCCGACAAAATGGGTTTAGGACTCTGTTTCTCCCCGGGCTGTTTAGCAAATTATTCCTCGCCATTCTGCTTTCGAGGTGTCTCCAGCTTCCCACAACTTTATTCCAGGGCTCTCAGAGAAGTCATTCATTCAGATTCTCACATTTATCACCCCCAGTACTATTATAACACAATATTCCCTTCCTTATTGGAGCTGACAGTCAAATCAAAGATGACTTGCCAGTCTTACAGTTTGCCAGTACAGAGTTGTCTGTTTTCTTGTCTTGCCAATTATATTCCTTGCTGTGCTTTTTTATTAACAAAACCCAAAGCAGTTGCTCCCCAACAACATTTTTTTTCTCCTTTAAACCTATCAGAAATCCTATAAAGGTGCATTTTCCTTTTCTGTCCCCTTGCCCATATTTTGCTATTTTTGTGCTCTGTGCCCTGGCACTCAACACCCCCAATAAGCCCAGTGCCATCTCCCAGGATGCTGGGGGCAAGCATGGTACGTCCCATACTTCCCACCACCTGAGCAAATTCACCACACACTAAGCCTCCAGGAAGCTGATAGCGAACTAGAAATGCAAGTAACGTGCCGCACTCATGACTTCTTGTCATAAGACACAAGAACTGAAAATGGGCCCATCCATTACCCTGAGAGAAAGCGGTGCCAGAAGGGCAAGGTTTGGCTCAGGGGAAAGTCCCCAGGCTGCCACCATGGCTTCCTCCTTGGTGGAAATGCCCTGTGATCAATCATGAAGCTGGGTGAGGTCTGGCAAGGGCTGGGTCCCTGGATCCTGTGGGCAGCAAACTCCCAGAAGCCTGGAGAAGGAAGAGGGAAAGGGAAAATTAATGGGGTTGGGAGCCAACGCAAGGCACAGTGCAGGCAGAGGCTTCCCAAAAGGAACCTCCAAAGTTAATAAGATTGTGCAAACCGTTTCTGTGCCATGTTGGCAGAGACAGGCAGAGTTTTCTGGTTCTTTTTAATGGATAAATTCACTCAAAAGTGCATGGTTTGGATGCCTCGGGGCTGAACAAGGAGCAGTTAAGATCCTGCTGTCAGCTGTGCTCTGGGACTGGGCTTGCAGCACCCCAAGCTGGTTCTGCAGAGCCACCTCTTAGCATCCCCTCCATCTCCTAGCTTTTTACCATCTTGCCTGTGACCAGTCCCTTCCTCTCCCCTGAACATCGATTTTGAGCCTTTTCCACGTGCTGTGGACAGGCAGCTCACCCAGCCCGAGGATCCCGGAGAAGCAGCGCACTGGGCGGGGGGACACAGGCACGGGGGCTGCTCACATCACTGCCTTCCAGTGTTTTTGCTCTCCCAACATGTTCCTGAAACCCATCAAGGACACAAACCCAAATGGAACCACGGATTATTTTGGTTTTGTGAGCACGATGTTTTCAGAAATAAAGTCTTTGTCCTGGCCTACCCTGAATGTGCCACAGACCAGCCAAATTCCTCAATTCATGGACAAATTGTAGGTAAGAAAGTCCCACAAACAACAGGTTCATTGCAAGGTCTGCTCCACCTTCCTGGTAGCACAAACTGAGTTTTCTGGTTGCCTTCGTGGCCTCAGCTAACAAAGCCAGGTCTGGCCTCTTTCCAGGGAAGACTGGCTCCTTTTCCAGTCCTGCCTTGACTACTCTGGCTGACTTCGTCCCTGCTCAAAGGTTTGCCCTGATTGAGGAGCCAGCAGGTCAGTAAAGGAACAGGAGGTCCTTCAATGTTCCTGTGCTGCTGTATGTACCAGGTCCCTGGTGGTCAGAAGGTTGAAAAACAAATCCAAAAACTCATCTCATGTTGTAAAATGTATGCATTTTTGCCTTAATGTAAATAGGAGGGATCAGGAATACAGCTGACCCTGCTGGTGGCCATGTCTGAGATGGGCTCCTCACTGGTCACACAGCAGCCTCACAGAGGATGGTACCCAGCCAGGAGCTGCTCCTCCATGCCCTGGTCCAGGATGGTGGGGACGGGCCAGCACAGGAGCCTGTGAGGCTGCTCTGAGTCACCCTTTGGACGGGCCTCGCTTCCTCGATTTTGGATCCAAGGCTGCTTTCTTGGCAGAAGCCTCCCCCAGCAGCCGCTGGTAACCGCGCTGCTTCAGGTTGGGAGGGTTGGTTGGTTTGGGGTTTTTCCAGTGCTTGCTCTGATACACAATTAATTAAACGTAAGTGCCTCCATTTATTGCTCTCGAGAGACACCCTGCTGGCTTGTGTGCCCTGCCTTTTGGGGACATTTCTATTGTTTCAGCTACCGCCGAAGCCAAGGAACGCTAAATCACACTCTCCTTCGGTGCAAAGGGAGGCAGCTCGCCCGCAGCTGTGCCAGAGCGTGGCTTGCGGTTGCCCAAACATCATCTTTAATGAGAGACACGTTGTCTTTAATGACAGACACGCTGCAGGGGATTGGCATGACAAGGTGACCACTGCCAGCAAGGTCTGGGCTCCACCACCAACCCAAGCAAGGTCAAATCAGTTTGAAATAGTTGACTGGTCTTTCACCGTCAACAAGCAGCCTTGGAAGATCACAAGGGAAGTCTGAGAGAGGGAAATGGTTTGACGCAATTCAGGTAACAAAAAAAAAATGTAATCTGCCAGCCCCATGCTACAGGCTTCCTGCTAAATCTGCCACATCTGTTTTTCACCTGCCTTAGGAGTGAAGGTGGCTTAATCCAAGCCACGTTTTGTCGAGTCCTGCATTAGAGGACCTACATTTTTGAAGTGCCAGGGTGGCAGTCCCTCCCTGCCAGCAGCCCGCCTCGATGCACTTGGTACCAGGGTTGCATGGCCCAAGAAAACCCAGGAGAGCTTCGAAGCACGGTGTCTGGGGCTACAGACACATAGATCGATGGCTGCTCACTTCACCAGGTCCTTGCTGATGGAAAACACCTGCCTGGCTCCAGGTGGATATTTCCAGAGCCCAGAATGTCTGATTCCAACCAAGTGAAACACGGGGCTGTGGATGCTGGGGGAGGGTTTACCTGGAGCCAGCCCTCCTGCCTCACTCGAGGAGCTCTGTCTCCTCAGCATGGAGGACACAGGAGCTGCTCAACCCCCTCTGCCACAGTGCAGGTCATGTTGCAGAATTGCCAGGGGAAATACAGACTCCTCGCTTTGCCTCAAAAGGCTGAGCAGCGCCCAGCAGCAGATTGGGAACTGCTTCAACAGCCAAATATCAACACAGTTTGGGAGCAGGTGGACAGCAAGGGCAATAACCTCACCCTTGGGCCAGTCCTGTCTCCATCCCCACCACAGTGGAGTCGTGTCCCCTCTACAAGCCCATCACCACTAGTTGTTTGAGCCCTAGGGCCAGACAAGACATGTGGCGAAGGGAAGGGACCAAGGAAGGGGCATCACAAGCCTGGCTGCCAGCAGCTTGTGTCATTCCCAACAGTAAGCCCATGACAAGCTGATTGTTCCAATTTCTCACTTCAGCTTATGGATGAAGATCCCTTCTCCAGAAGGGTGAAACATTTCCCAGAGTCCATCTAACTGGTATTTCTCTGATAAATCTTATTATTTAGGTGAAGCCAGACCAGATAATTAGTACAAGCCACTTACAGCATTAGCTTTAGGTCACAACTCTGAGCCCAGGTTTGGGGTTTATCAACCTCTTTGATCCCTCAAGGTTTCCAGGGAATTTGTAGATCCACAAAACAGGTTTAGTGCCCAGCACTAAGCTTGTTTTTTTCAGCAGTGGCTTGGCCAAACATTGTTTTTACCCGCAGAGTTGGTATAAGGTTTGCCCACCTTTTTCCTCTCCTCTGTGCCAGGTACTGACTGGAGTTAAAATAATTTCAGCTGCAATCTTTTCCAGAGTGTTTTCAACAAGCTGCTTTCACAGTGCAGCCTCAGAAACCCTTCCATCAGGCTGCAGACCACAACCTAAAAAAACCTTCATGGCCCTGCATTCACACCTTGCTTCAAGCCATCTCCATCTTCAAAGGCAGCATGTGTTCCTCCATAACCACAGCTTGGCTGGCCTGGGGCAGTGTTGAAGGAGTCACCAGCCACACCGACGGGAATGGCTGTGCCTGCTAGGCTGGGGTCACCTGCCTTGTGCCACACAATCACAGAGGGTTTGAGTTGGAAGGGACCTTAAAAATCATCGAGTTCCAACCTCCCTGCCATGGTCAGGGACACCTCCCACCACACCAGGTTGCTCAAAGCCCCATCCAGCCTGGCCTTGAACCCCTCCAGGGATGGGGCAGCCACAGCTTCTCTGGGCAACCTGTTCCAGTATCTCACCACCCTCACAGGAAAGAATTTCTTCCTAATAGCTAATTGAAATCTACCCTCTTTCGGGTTAAAACCACTACCCCATGTCCTATGGCTCCACTCCCTGAACACGAGTCCCTCCCCATCTCTTCTGTAGCCCCTTTAGGGACTGGAAGGGGCTATAAGGTCTCCCACGAGCCTTCTCTTCTCCAGGCTGAACAACCCCAACTTTCTCAACCTGTCCTCATAGCAGAGGTGCTCCAGCCTCTGATCATCTTCATGGCCCTAACACATGCCAGATACCAGCATTTCAGTGAGAGGTCATGGACGTTGTGTTTCATTTGCTTTTCCTTATTCCATACACGTGGGTTTATTTTATAAATAGAAACTTCTTAAGAAGCCCACAGGTATTCTGACCAGAATGGGTTCAGCCTTTCAGGCCACGAGGTGCTTCACTTGAGGCATTAGAGCAGCCCTGCTGGGATGAGTGGGCAGCTGCATGTGGTGATGAGCCCCAAAAAACCTGAAGGCCAGAGGATGTCCTGGCCGTAGGGCATCCAGCAGAGCAGAACAGCCACAAACACATCCAACTGCTTATTTACACACATGGGATGAGAACAACTTGTTCGGCAGCGCTCTTCTGCTGCAACAGTTACATTTATGCAGGCAAAAATCTTGCAAAATCTGGCACAGACCCACTGTGGTTTGATGCAAAACAGCCTAAAAACAACTGCAACAACAAAAAAACGACCATACCTCTCTATTACAAAAAAACAAACAAAACAAAACACAACAAACCCTTAAAATAGGGCAGGGAGGGAGAGAAAAATAGCAGCACTGATTTCCTCTTTCACAGCTGGCTAGACGACTAAACCGCTAGCAGGGGGTTACGTTATTTATTACCCATCAGCTCCAGTATCAGACAGGCTTCCTCCAGGACTGGGTGCTTAGCACTGCTGTGGACCACTCCCTCTGCACAGCGCTGGGCCCCTCTCAGCCTGAAACACAGAAGGGTGAGAAGTCGTTTGCCAAACTTGCAAACACCACTGAATCAAAATTAGTATTTGGGGAAGTTTACCTTCAAGCTGTCACTTCCAAACAGCAGCGCAAAGTATGTGGGGAAGCACAAATTAATCTTGATTTTTTTGGTCGCATCCGTCGCTGAGAGCTGCACCTGCTACCAGTGGAAAAGGCTGGGAGAAAAATGGTCATCAGCAAAAACAATTACAGCAAAGGGTCCCTGCTGTACCATACAGGTAACAGTAACCAGAAAACGTACTGGGAACCCTTGCCCTGTACTTTGCCATTAAATTTCAACAGAAAATAGGACACCTCCTTCTCTCACTTGAGGAACTCTGGAAAACACTATAATAAACTCCATAAATAATCCCCTTTGTGGTTTTCCTTTCTCCCTTTTTCTGCCTCCCTACTATCAGGCTGCAAGTGCAGGACAGCCCATATAACACCGATTCCCTCATTTTTAAGCACAGCCAGAATCAACAGCCAGCAACGTGACAGCATCACTTCTTAAAAAACAAAGCAAAAGGACACCAATATCAGGGCCAAAAGCCAGACTACATTAGGTTTCTGCAAGCAAATAAATAAAACCAGAGCAGCAAATAATGTCCCGAATGTTGTGGCCAAGGAAACCAGCCCTCGCTACTGGGACTGTGGGATTGTAAAGTTCACAGGAGACAAGGGAAAAGAGGACTCCAGCATCAAGGCCACTTACTGGGATGGGCAGCAGCTCACAGCGGTAGTTAATTACAGCAAGTCTATCTCCTGTCCTTAGGATGGAGAAGTCTCACCCGTTCCCAGGAGATGAATGAAGCTCAGTGTGAATGCTGCACAGCCCTGTTTCACCCAGCGTTGCCTCGCAGAACCAGAGCGATGTGGCACGATGCAGTGCCACCTCTTGCTGGGACACTGCAATAGAAAAGCAGGGGCTGGCAGCAGGCAGTGCCCTGCCAAGCTGCAGGCAGAAGCTCTGCCTCCAACTGCAGATCATATCATAATCACATCATATCATAATCTATAGCTATGTTCACTTGAGGGGAAACAAGAAGAGGCTTTTATGTTGCCCTCCCAGTATCCAAGCTGGCAAAAACAGTTTGCTGGCAATTAAACTGCTTTTAGCCCAGCGTATTTATTCACAAACATCACGAGGCCATTTCTGCACCGTGAGAAGGGGAGGCTCCCACGCACTGGAGATGACCACCCAATACGGAGCACCCTGCAGCCACCACCAGCAGCACCCTTCACGGAGAGCCGTGAGCCCAATCCAGAGTTAATCAGCAGCAGCACAAAACCAGACTTTCACACATTTGTATGTTTATTATTTCAAAGTACAATATATACATAATGTATAGCGGTATCTTCAAAAACTTTATACAGAAACAGGTATCTACAAAATTAAATCAATAGACATTCTGTGTATATTCAGACAACGTACATACATATATTGGAAGATTGAACATAGTTTCAGTTAGAACACAAAAATGGGAAGGAAGCCCCCATCCACCTTGGAAAAGCTCTAACCACCACCCAGCTCCCTCTGCAACGCAGCCGCCTGCCCTTCCACAGGTTTCAGGTCCCCGTGGAGACACAGTAAATCTGATTTCTAGTGCCACCTACTGCTGACATCTCCACGGTCCCACGGAGAGGGAAGGGCCATGGCCCACTCGGACAGGCCGTCTTGGCGCAACCCCTTCCTAGACTGGGGTCTCTGCAGCATGTGAGCACTCAGCTGTACACTCGATTCGGTGGAAGCCAGAGATCTGATTTATTATTATTTTTTTAATTCTTTTTTAGATAGGAACAAAAATATTGTAACGAAAAAAAATATTTCAAGAGAGTAACTTCAGTTTCAGGAGCTGGAGATGCTGCAGTGAAGATGACAAAAACATTATCTGAGGAACAAATCAATCTCCACTGTTTTGTGGAGCCTAAACTTAAAAATATTGCACAAGTCTATGTGGCAGAAAGTCAGAGACTTCTGTAGCACAAAATAGTATTCTTCAGAGTGTCTGGCTTTAGAGAACGACAGTGCTAGGCAGCTTTCCAGTAGGGTCTCTAACAACATCTGGACGTGCGATGTTTGAATTAAAAGAGCACCCTGAGTATTTAAGAAACAGATGTTTAAGCCTGTAGGACACAATTATCTACAAGCCTGGAATCTTCAAAAGCAGCCTGTGGCAATTACATCTCTAATGGACAGTGAATTTCAATGACAGGTATGTAAGCTGACTGCTCCAGGCTGCCTTCAAAATTAGTTTATCAGTTTATCTCTAAAATTCAGTTTATTTGAGGACAGTTTTCAGTCTTGGGTTCATAACAAAGAGCTTCCAAAACACGGGAACTGAAACATGATGGCTGTGCAAGCCTTCCACCCCCCCTGCACCAGCTGGTGCTCACCTGTGTGAACCACCCCACGGAAACACACCTTTTCACAGAAGTGTTCTCATTCTGTGCACCATTATTAGGTTCCAGACCATCTATCCCCACAGGAACAACAGGCAGGTACCTTGTCAGCAACATTTTTATGGCTAATACACCACTGCCTCTCAGGAATAAGCAACATCATTAAGTGAAGTTGCTGGCTGACCCTGACGTGTCACATTCTGGGGTGACCGGATAGAGTCGTTTGCCAATGTGCGAGCTAGAAATTTCCACCTCTACCAGGTATGTTTAAAATAACGCCTGCAGAAGACGACTTTGGTCCATGAGAATACTGCAGACAATAAACAATGTGATATTTTGGCTGCTTTGTGTGTCTCCATAACCAAGAAAAACAAACAGTCAGAGAAGTTACTAGTGCTACAGAGAGGAAGCAGCATTTCCAGCAGGGCAGGAGGACACTAACTAGGTTTCTCAAATAACTTAAAAGGAGAAACAGCCATGCCCAAAAGAAATAAGAATTTCCACAATGTCATTGCACTTATTCCATCTGCACCACACCTCTCCTTCATTCACTTTGTACACCTGGAGAACGTACATTACATGATTACAATATTAACATGGTATCTAAAATACTGGAGTCATTCAGCTGAATGCCTGAAAATATCCAGAGATCTGGTACATTAAAGCATGAAAACACAAACATATGAGAGCTAAGCCATGTTTTGACATGCAAATTGTTCTAAATTTTTTCAGCAGGTGGTCGAGTTCAGTCATGAACAACTGCCTGTTCACCTGGAAGCTGGCGCCAAATCTGCTTCAGCAGAGCCAGGTATTTTCCTCCTCGCATCACTTAGCAGTAAAGCAGAGGCAGTACCATGACTGGACTGGTCCAAACTGCCTAACACTTCAGATAACCATTGCTCTCAGGAATTAGAAAAATATATGTATAAAAACCCACCCAGATTAAAGGCTCACAGTTTCTACAATGCTCAGTCAGGTTTTAAATACCTTGTTTTCACCTTGCTAAAAAATTCTTAAACTTTTGACAGTGAAGGGACCTGCCATTCAAAACTCCTAAAGCTCTCTGGACCACAAACCAGGTCTTGAACCTGCAAGGACTTTCAGAGATACCTATCTTTAAAGTTAAAAGGAAGTGTCACTGTCTTGAATCAAACTCCTCAAACAAAATCAGGCCCTTTTGCTCAATTTGGTTCATTACAAAGTTCAAGTGACTCAGCGGCACCTGAAAAAATGGAGTGCAAACCCCTAAGTCACCTTATGCTTTGATAATCATCCTCTTGTGTGCTCCAGGATTCAGGCCCCTTGTTTTGGGTGTGATGTAAATAGTGCCTGCAGTAAGATAAATTCCTCCCTTTCCCCCCCACATATCCTTTCTAATTAAAATAGCTAAAGCATTGCTATTGTAAATATACAGTGAATTTTTTTTTTATTATAATAGGAAGTTCAAATATTTAATAAAACCCCAAAGTATATATTTACACTGATCTGGTCAATTTTTTGGTCAAAAGGCAATAAATACAGATATCTATGCATTTACTGCTGGAATAGAGATATTTCAGGACGTTGTGACTTGGTGCCTTGATACTCTTCCTCCATCCCCCTCTCAGCCACTGAAGGGCTAAGAAACAGTTCTCAGTTCGTAACACTTTGACCAACTAATTCTTCACAGCAGTAAAATTAAGGAGTCACACAGATTTCTGTGCTGCTTTCACAGTCAAACCAACAGATTAAAATCCCATTTACATCTATTTCCCATTTCTTACTACCCCTTTCACTGGCTGGTCTAGCCACAGTTAATGAGAAATTTTAGTTAGCTTCCATTTGCCTTTGATGCAATCACAATTTCTACCTCTACATATGTAACAATGAGCAGTTAAAACTCCTACTTTATAAATGCTGTTAGTTATGCAGAAGACCAGAGAACTTTATTAACCAATCACCTGGTATCAGACTTCTTTAGATCCATACATCTAAAGATCAAGGTTTTATAAGATTTGTTGAACTGACATTTGTTTCAATTGCACACACCCAACAACCAAACCAGGAAGTTTCTTAATCCCTTAGTTTTACTGTTGTTTTGCTTCTTGAATAAAGAAAGCAACCAGTTGAGTGTTAATCTAAAGCTGAAGATATGCAATATCATGGCTACCAATTAAATCCAGAATGTTGCGACAAAGCATTTTTCCATGCATGTCAAAAATGCTTAAATCAATCTAAATTTCAGAAATAATATGCAAGGAAGGAAATAACGTCTGAAGCCCTTAAAGCTCAGTAACACTGGATATGTTCAACAGTAACTAAGACAATCAGTTTTATTTTTTCAAGCTCCATCATTAAGAGGATGATTAATCATACACTGCAGAGATTAAACTCTTACTGCAACTCACTCAAAACATAGTATGCACTGCAATGCAGCTGTATGTCATTTCAAATAAAAGTTCTGTCTAAGTGTAGTGTGTAGTAAAATTCAGCAACACCTCAGGCTGGTATTGGGTAGACAGAACCACGCTGATGCCAAACCCTGTAGATCTCTCACATGAGTAGGCCTGTATGGGTAAAGGCTGTATATACCTTTACAGAGATACTTGTGCTGGCAGGCAATCAAATGTCAGGAAAAAAATTTAAAAAAAAAAAAAAAAGAGTGGTCTGTAGCACCTGCCTCTTCCACAGCTTCACCTTGATTATTTCATAAAAAATTTAGTTATGTCTGCTTTATTTTCTGTTCCAGTTCATGCTTGTGTTTAATAAGCCGTTCTATTTCTGTTCCTAGAGTCTGAAGGTTTTCCTTTGGGGGAAAAAAAGAAAAAAGGATAGGGTAAGTTATACAGGGAAAATGACTCAATCAGCACAGAATGCACTAATAAGTTAAAATTACTGTTTATGTCAGCAGGTTGATACTTTCAAGTATCCAGAACAAGTGGAAATTATTAGAACTGGAGAAAACCAAGCTCATTTCAATAAAAAATGCAAAGCTCTCAGCAATCTTTTCTTGCCGTTACTACTATTCTACAGGCTGTCTAGCACATATAGCATTCAAGGGGAATGATAATTACAGGAAGAGATGTCCAACTTCTGCTGAACACTGTGGTCCAGCTGGCAGCCAGCACAACACTTCCCAGCCTGTCGCCTTCCCTGGGCGGCAGACGTGCTGCCCCAACAGCTCCAGAGGACACGCAGCTGCTGCAGGGCTCCTGCTTCCATGCAGGAGCAGAACAGAGAGGCTCTTCCCCACTGGATGCATAGGCAGCCCAGAATTTATTTCAAGCAGCAGCCCATTAACGTGGAACACAAGGGTCCCAAAACAGTGTATGTTGTGTTACAGATCTCTTTGACAAGCCCAATGCTATCAGCATCACCAATTCACAATGAGCTGACTCCTGACAAGCTACCTCCTTTTAACAGCATGCACGTCTGTGAAGGCAGCGTCTCGGAACCGCAAGAACGTGTTGAGGAACTGGCAGAGCTACTCACTTTCAATGTAATGTTTTTCAGTAACGTATCTTCTAACACAGCCTGCAGCTTCCTGTTTATCTCCAAGGAGAGTTCCAACGTGAGACCGCTATCTGCGGGATGAGATGTATAGAGAGATGCCATAATCCCACCTCGTCTACTCAGGTGTACTTTGTTGAAGTCAGAGGCCTCTGAGGATAGTGTTCCAGCTTCTTCCCGCAAAATGTAACTCTGAATAATTCTGGGGGGAGGCGGAAACAAACAACAAAACAAACATCATAGCATGATAAGGCAATGAAAAGTCAGACACTGAAGGAACTTCAGTTTCCAACATAAGAGCAATTATATTTTCAAGTCTTACTTAAAAGGCAGGAAAAAAATGAAATCCTGCAATTCCTCTAGGTTAGAGGAAAACTTGAGATACCACAAGAGCTACAGGAAACGCTGGCAAACTGAGTCACTACAATGCACAAGGCTTAAGTATTTTGGAAATATTTTGATACTGGAGCAAAAAAAGGCACTTGTACTTGAAAAAATGCCCCTCTCTACTTTTCTTTGCTGAGAGACTCCAGACAGGGAATCTTAAGCTTTCTACAGATCAGACAAATAATCACTAAGTATCTGCACAAGAGCCTTCACAAGCTGTGATGATGTTCTAGGAAACGGTACCAGATGGGCATGAATGTATAGGCTTGTTAAGCAAGGCTTATGCAGACAACTGTACTTGCCAGAGGAAGGAATTCCTCCCCTCCTAACTGAAGTTCCAGGCATCATCCTGTAAAGTGAGATTTCTGTGTTAGTGAAATCTTGTCTCACACATTAAATACTGACCACCTTTGGCTCAGATATGTTGCTCATTTGATACATGTGCCAGACTACCATCTGCAATTATGCAGATTCTCCTTCCAAAACAAACACCCTTTGAAGCATATGAAGAGAAAGGACAGTTCTGTTAGCCAGTGGCAGCAATCCACCTCAAATCAGCCACCTGTTGGCCATTTGCTACCAAAAAAAACCACTTGCACTATTCTATTCCTCCTGAAAATATTTAGTAGTAAACAACTCAGCAGTTACTGTAACTGCTGGGTAAAGATGAGGAGGAAAAAAAACCCACCAAACAGCCAAGACTAATCGTACCTTTGAGATCTACTACCACTGCAATATTTTTACTATTTTAGGTATTTCTTAGACAATCACTTGTTTTACGTAAAATTTAGAATACTTGTCTAGTGTACCAGTCCAGTACTGACAAACTGTATGAACAGAACTCAGAACTTACTTCGTTTTTTTCCTGATTTCCTCCACCAGTTGTTTAATGTGATCCTCCATAAACTCCATCTTTTCATTTTTTCGAGCATGTGCCTTCTGTAGCCTTAGTATTCTTTCCACCAAGACAGACTTGTCTACCTCTGGGAAGCTGTCCACAGCTACTGAAGATCCAGTATTCTCAGGTGACCGATCCTCATTGCTGCTGCGCGCATTAAGGGACCCTGCAAAGACATCCAGATTTGTACGAGCTCTCCTTTCCTTTTATACAAGGTAAAACACCTCTGCTAGTGCACTGCATGCATTCATTATGTCTCAGTAGCTTAGGATATTTCTTCAGAACATCAGTTTCCCATACATATTAGTGGGATTTTATATAAACAATTGTTAAAGCATTTAAATTAAAAATGAAACAGCAGTGTAGTCCCCTAGCACAGACAGAGCTCCTTTAGCATGTGTCTTTGCTTCAGTACGCTTATTCTTCTCAAAGTACCTTTATTAACATTATTTTGTACAAGACTGAGTTGATTATAAACATGTCTGGTATGGAGTCCACTAAAATTAGACCACTATTATAACTGCACAGACTGACAAAAGCTCCACAGTGCTGATCACTTAAAGCTTGAAGTATTTTCTCTTCTTTCTATTCTTCTAAGTATTTCTCTCTCTTGCACAGGAAGATTACAGGACACTGACAGAACTAACCCAACTCAAAAATCAAAGATATTGAGAAAAAAAAACCCAGATGTTGTTTTCAGTGCTAAAAATAACCACTTTGCTTCTAACTGGATAGAGAGTAATGAATTCTACACAAGTACATTGATTCCTCTAAACATGCTAATCGATTTATCATTTACACAGTTACAACTGTCAATAGTACAATTAAACAATGTTGGACGCCACTGCTCATTCCTGTTTTGTGTCTGGCAGCATTGAAGAGGGTCCTCTACAAACTGGAGTCCTCTGAGCTTCCTCCAAACATAAAAGCAGCAAAATAAAAAAGGTAGGCGTTTACAAAGAACCAAAATATATTAACATTAAACTTTAACCTCATAAGAATAAGCACCAACAACTGCATTCAGCCAAGAATATTTTGGTGCTTAAAGGCTATTTTGTCAGCTTTACTGGAAGACTGCCTACACACTGCATAAGCACAAGCCACAGAAGAGCAAGGCTCAGGGCAGCACACCATGGCAACCTTACTAAGTTGGAAGGATTGTTTTGGCAGCCCCTCTATGTGCTCTATTACCTGATGAACTGGAACGGCTCCCCATGCTGCTGACTTCTTTGTCATAATTACCATTTTCCATCTGATCCAATTTCCTGCGTGCTAAAAGTATAATAAAATGATGGTTACCAACCACAGATTAAAACCCACAAATCATAGTGTTACACAACATACAAAGCCTATAATCCTTTCTGACCTGCGCTAATTTAACGTGGCTTGACAACTGAAAGACAATGGCAGTGACTAAAAATCCTGAGGGGGGAGAACCCCAAAACCAGACCGTCCCCCTCCTCTCCCTGCTCCCAGCCACAAACCACCTGGATGCAACATCCACAAGGATCCCTACACCCTCCAGCAGCTGCCAGCTGAGGAGGGTAATGTCATGCACAGGATTAACTGTAAGACTTAAATTTGATTTTATTTTTGATTATGACTGCCATCTAAGTGATGACAGAATGGCAACTCCGTTCTGGGATCTCATAACTACATCACTTCTGGGAGCTGAGTGTAGCACTCGTGCCAGAAGCACCATTCATTCAGAAGTGATGAAGAGGGAAAGCACACAGCTGTCCATATAAACACAAAGGCAGACATGGAACTTATCTTGCACAATCCCAGAAGGATGTCTTCTTTAAAATATATTTCAGATAGATTTGCTTTTATTTGTGTTCAGAGCACATGTATTATTGGGTACTTAATAATTTCTATTTGTTGACAGAATTAGTCAGTCTCTCCATTCCCATCTTTAGAAACTGAAGTGCTCTGTTTAATTAATATACTAAAAAATATCCATCACCAGCATTTCCTGATACAGTCAGCAACTAGGAAACTTCTAGCAGCTTTTGAATGTACTCCTACAGAGACCAGGATCCCTCTATACCACAGTGGCATTTCAGTAGTCACAGACAGGATAACAAAGGCCAAGTTCTTTCAAAATAAATCTTTCATTTTCTGCTTAAGCACCAAAAAGTTGTATTTAAGACTGAAAATTGACACTAAGCTCTGTTCCCTGTAACTGCAGTTTCCCCAAGGTCTAACTTGCTCAGTCATTCTCATATTCTTTTGGGACAGGGAGAGCTCGAAGGGCTGCACTCAGTGTGCATATGCTGACAGGCCCCTGGACTCTAACAGACACTGTCGAGGGGCTTACAGATGGGGCTAAAAATATCTGAAAATAATTTCAACCTAGCTGAAGTTGTTTTGTGAGGTCCTTCAGGTTTGCTGCATGCTTGCGCTTCTGGGTAGCCAGCTCATCTTTCAGTTCGTCCACGTGGGTCTTCAGCACTGTCAGGTCTTTCTGCTCTGAAGCTAGCTGAGCCTGTAGCGTCTCAACCTCTAGCTTCCGCTGATTCTCCTCCTGCTGCAACTTGGTGGCCTGAAATTGTAGTTGTATTTTCATACACCAAAAAAAAAATACTCAACCCTAACTCTGCACTTTACCTTCCATCTGAGAATCGCACACATTCTACATTTGTAATTTAGGCTAAACACTACCACTGTAAACAAATACACAGCACAGGGCAACGCTGCAGTAAGACTCCTGAACTATCTCCAGAACACCCACATGACACAGTACAGAGCCATGCAGAGCTGCACAGTGTGATTATGTCACCTTTCATGACACACTAAGTGTGTTAAAAATCACATTCATCTCATAGTACAAACAGGACCAAGGAAACAGTTTGCAGTAATAAATTTTACAGACAACCTTTTGATTATTGCAATGACAGCTGCACCGAGAACAACTCTCTACTTCCAGAAAGAGCAACACAGTAGCCCCCCTCATTCCTGTGCAGCATGCCTTCCTCCTTAGAACCATGAGGTGTACAGACTCTGCTACTCTTGTTCTATTAAACTAGCAAACCCCACGAGAAACTGTGATCACGTAAGTAAAGACACAAGGTGGAATTCATATGCCACACCTTTATCAGTATCAGACATCCTACTAGTGTGAAAACCACTTACCAGTTCATCTTTAGCCTGTTGAACACATTGCAGCTGGTTCTGCAGCTCTCTTTCACTGTAAGAAAGCTTATCCAATTGGCTCTGTAAGGAATTGTTTTCAGACTGAAGCTGTGCATTCTTACTGGTTAATTTTTCAGTGAATATCAATAGCTCAGATTCTCTTTTCCGACTACCTTCAATATCCTTCTGGAGATCAGCAATCAGAGAATTGAAACCATCTACTTCTTCCTTTAAAGCACTGATTTCTTGCTCATCTCTGTCAAAAAAAAAATTGTTATCTTATTAGGGACAAACTGAGCTTAAAGATATGAAACCTTGTTGAAATTAAAGCATTCAGGTCAAGACCAAATAAGGCAGAGGAACAATTAATGACCCTAGGGCATGTGTTAGTCACTGAGTGATTTTAAATCCTGAGGGAGCTTACAGATTCCATTTCATGACATGCTGTAATGCTGAAGTGACACATACTTGTCATCAGCAAGTCATCAGCTTCCCCAAGGAAGACCATCTCTCTGTATTCAACTTCATGAACTTCAGTATAGCATATAAATAAAACCCTCAAAAACAGATGCTGTAAGTAAGAGGAAGTTTGCAAATACAACAGAAGCAATCATTCCGTAAGAGGACTTGTCTTTAAGAGATGAGGAAACATTTCAGTTTTGAGCTTCTCCAGCACAGCTGTACATCCTTACTCAAGCAGTTCAGCCGTTCAGACTCAAAGGACCTGTCTTACTCCACACTAACTCCCCTAAATCTCTACAAAACAAGTTCTTGTTTCTACAAACAATCAAAACCATCAAACAACATTTGATGATAGCATCAAATGTATTGCACCCTGTTTTACAGCCTTAAGCTAATTCCACCCTTCAGAAGGCTTAGGTCTGAACAGCCACACTACTGGTATTTTTCCCCAGCCATTTATGCTGCAAAATATCTCACCTGTAGCTCCTACTCAAAAAAATCTATGCCAGAAGGTTATGCTTATATTTTACATTTCCCAACATGTTGTTTCATTACAACAGGAGAAATCTCTAGTTAACAGTCAAAGTTGAGCCAGCTAAAATTAAACGTTTAGACCATCCTATAAAGAGACCTCTAATTTATCCTTCAAGTTCTTTGATGAAGGAGACCAGGCAACAATGCAGGCAGGCAGTATCCAGCTCAGCTATAAAGTTCTTCCTACCATTCCACCTAAAATCATTTTTCCTGAAAACCTCTTTATTTTCATCCTTCCTCCAGTGAACAAAAGATAGCGGAACATTCCCTTTATAACAACCTTTTACATATTTAAGGGTGTCTCCCTTCTGTCTTTTCTCCCCTAGGCTAAAGAAAAATGCTCCTGTTTGTTGCCTTTCCCCCCACACACACACCCCATCAAGAACAGGTAAGATTTTGTATGACTTAAGATGAAATTCCTTTCATTTGCTTCCAAGAAAGCGAAATGCAGTAATTTTATTTATTCTACACAATAGGAAAAATAAAGGTCAAGATTCCAAGATTTCTCCTTCATAGATGATACTGGGATTTTACTGGTCCAAGTTTTAAATTTCTGGTTGAGATTCCACAACTTTATCAAATGCTCTAAGGTACTGGAAGGTACATATTGATGTCAGAGAAGGAAAAGACCATATGAAATTATGTAGGAATATTAAGTGTATGTATGGGGAGGGTAAGTGTAAGTATGGGAAGGATACTTAAATAAAACAACTGATTCAAATTGAGTAAGAATGACAGACAGTTATTTAAGTATGTCTCAGTTACCGAGAGGAAAAGATAACTGGGAAAAACACATTTGTAGTTTCACACTGTGATCAGTCTTTTGGCAAGACCCCACGTGAAAAATAACCGTTATTGATGGCAGCGTAAGCTCCGGTTGTCTCTAACAGATTGCATTTTCCCTAGAAAGGCTGATGAGGCAGTGCCAATACAACTGATCAGCACACAGCAGACGCAAAATGCTTCATTCTCTAAACCCTGTGGAAGACATATAATCACTGAAATATTTTTCAATAATACATAAGAACCGTTTAAAAGCACAGGAGGGGACATATGGGTAGTTCTGTTTATCTGATGTTTATCTTCATTTATGCAACACTATTAGAATGAGTGGATAGTATTTGTATATTCTACTCCATCTGTACCATACAGAAACATGACTATATTCAGACACTCCTGAAGAGTCCACGAGATGTCCAACTCTAATCTCAGATTATTTCCTTCCCATTCTTAATGAACAAACTTTGGCATGGCAGAATGAGTTTCAGTGCATTAGAAATACAAGTGCTCCCTACTACCCAAGTATAGCATCTGTCAAATAGATAAAATTGGTTTTGTTAAATAATTTCATTCATCCATCAGAACTTACAGAGTATGCCAGAAAGCAAGCACTTATTCTAATAAGGAAAGATGTAAGAATTAAGAGTTAACCTCAATCCCTTCATTTTATAAGAGGCCACCAACGTTGCCTTCAGTACTAGCAATATTGATTTAGATTGGAAAAAAACACTTAAATTAGGACAGGGATTCTTCAAATTACATTTAAAAAAATAAAAATCAATAATTTCACTTTAAAAACCTGACCTTTCCACATCACAGATAATCTTTTCAATCATTCCTCAAAGCACATAGCTGTACCTCTGATGTTGATCCTGCAGACGATCTACAGTTTTGACTCTCTCCAACAAATTCTGAATTTCAGTTTTCTGTCTATTAATGATTTCTTTATACTTGGATAATTCATCTTCTGTTCTTAAACGTTCATCCTCTAAACACTTTACCTAAATAGAAAAAAAAAATCATAAATTATTTATTCTCCAAAACTTCAGAGACAAATTATTCTCATCAAATGTCTAGACTGTTGAACAAAGCTCATGTGCTACTTTTTGGTGATTCCAAGTAGCACAGAACAATATCCAAAATATTTCAGATCAAATACAGTCAGAAAAATAAACAAACAATAAAAAAAAAATCAAATTAAGCAAGTGCGATTAACATTAGCTTTGTCCAAAGACTCAAGCTTAATAGTCTAACGAACTAGGATCCAAAGACATCATCTTTCCCCAGTTACCAAGCCAACCCTTTATTATATCTTCCTCTCTTTCTAAAGGTCCTACAGAGCTAAAACCCTGCTCTGGATAGAGGGACCAGCACATAAACCTATAAGCTGGTCAGAAGTTATGGATAGCATATGGTCCTTACCACAGATCACAAGTATGACTTCTACAAAGCTAGCTTCACATGCAGAAAAGTTTACAAGTGTTTTTCATTTTCCAAAGTCATTAAACTTCAAGGTTGTTTACTAAAATTTTTCTTCCAACTTTTCAGTCCAATGAGGTACATATCATGAAACAAAACATTGTTGCACTGTGGATCAACTGATACTCCCTAAGAAAGGCTACCCAGAGTCACAGTTAAGTATCCCTTCTAGTCACATGCCAGCCAGTCCCTAATTCCAAAACAAATAAAAATACAATTTACAAGTTGAATACAGTCTAGCTGCAAAACCCAGCACTATGCCTTTAGCCCCACTGCAATCTAACACAGCACGTGTTACCTTTGTTCTCAGTGTCCGAAGCTCATCCATGCCTTCTTTAAATGTCCTCTTCAAATCTTCCAGTTCTTTTATCTTTGCATGATGCACCTGTTTAAAAGAACAAAAAGCTCATTGAGATATCTAAACAGGCAGTGGCATCTCTTAGGATGGCAAAAAAATCTAGGCCAGTGCAGGCCACTGCAACAGCTGGGAGGGCTTGAGGCAGAACAGGTACCCTAAAAGTTTGTTTTACTTGCTCTAAAAGCAAAGTAAAGCCTAAAAGCTTCTTTATTCTGAGAAGAACTGAGAACAAAGGTGTGATTACACACTCTGGTTTTAGGTGTACAAATCCATGCTGCAAGAGCCCCTCTAGAAAGTTGCAGGTAAACTGAAATTTGATAACCCTGAAAACAGCATATGCTTGTACTGCATGTACAAGCAGTGAGCAGGCACTAAATTGTTGGAGAATTTAGCTTTTGGCTAGCAAATATCTACACAGAACAGAGACTGTTCCTGTCTCTCCTTGTGATATAACTTGGCAAAATACTCAAAGAAAGGCTTGCCTATCATCTGAGTCTGTGCTCTACATAAGAGCAACATTCATGTTTATAAATGAAAGAGCAGTTATTTTGTCCTCATTGTATCATCCTTTTGAAATCAAAGCTATGCATCCAAGGTAATAGCTAAAAACATCCCTCAAAAATTCTGAACTACTAAGTTGCAAACTGTGTTGTCTCCACACACCACATATTTACCTCCAGGTGATCAGACTTCTCCTGAATTTGTTTCTCTAGTTCTCCTTTAGTTACCCGGAGCTTTGCATCCAATTCATTTGATTTGATTTCTTCTGACTCCTGAAAGGATTGAAGATAGGCATGTACAGTTTTAGAGTTTTATGGCCCCCTTTCTGGTTTTATGAGCTTTTCACACCACTGAGTTTTTCCTGTAGGCACATATCTAGTAATTCTGAACATACCAAGAAAGACAGACCCCTCCACACACCGCATAACCATCAAAACATTCTCCCTTTTATTAAAGACTTTCCAAGTAAAGAATCAGCAACATTTCAGCCTTGTAGTTCTTCCCTGGTGCAGCTTAAGATAGAAACGGAGGAAAAAGAAGACTCAGATGCTGAACACTAATTTCATGTCCTAAGAAAATGTGCCTACTTGATAGGTTTTTATCATTTCTTGACAATTTTTCCTTATCTGGTCTGCTTCTTCTTTCGCTTCAGTTAATTTTGTTGTTGCATCTTTGAGGCGTTCTTTGGTTTCCTACCAAAAAAAAAAAAAGGGTTAAACCTATTCATCTGACTTAATATGAAAAAGCATTTCTTGCAACAAAAGCAGTCTGGAAAGAACAAAAAGTATTAACAACAAAAGGTAATATTTTTCTTTACGTTACTTTTCTCATCCATTACTTTATGCTATTTAATTTGTTCCAACAGTGAAAGCACAAGAACAGAACCTCTTGGTTACGTGCCATGAACATTTTCAGATGAGATTTAAATCTATCACATAAAAAGTGAACCAACAGTTACAATTCATATTAAAAACAGATTAGAAGTTGATCACCAGATCAAACAGAATCCTCCACATACCTCCTCCCCTCATACCCTTTCAACATTCCCATTTCAGTATCAGTATCTTTAAGAGCACTATTCTGACCTTTGCCTCAGGTGTTCAAATTATATAAAATCAGATTTAGAAACAGATTTAATACTATATACAGAGTAAACAGTATAACACCACACTGCTCTGACTGTATCTTTATGTCATTTTACCAGTACTACTTCACTCACCTTGTGTGAATCCATTTCTGTTTTCAGTTTGTTCTGAGCCCATTTTACTTTGATAACATGAGAATTGATTTCTTCTTTCAACTTTTCTATTTCTCTGTTGAGTCGAGTGGCTTCACCATCCTAAAAAGATTTTATAGATTTTATTTTATGTATTAAGCCATTCAGTACTTCTACAAAAAGACTCCTGCTCGCGTGTCAAATGCATGGTTTCTTTCTTTAATACCTGAGTTTTGCAAAAGCATGCACAGAATTGAGAGTGCTCAATAACAGCCCATAATCTAGTGAAAAACACATCTGTGTTGTGATGAGGAAACAGGTTCATAGTGGTAAGGTCATAAATTATACAAGACTATAGATAAAAATTCTGACATCAGTGGAATTGTATTACCAACTGTACAGGTGCAGACTGGTGTGAGCACTGAGAGCCAAACATATGCAAGTCAAATCACAAACCTGTAAATCAATGCCAAGAAAGGATGCTAACACAATCACATTGCCCACATGACCTTTTATACCACTGTCCACAAACCACTACATTAAGCCAAATTTCTGAACTGTGTTTCTGAAGTAGTAAGTTCATCTTACCAAAAACAGTTTAACACAGCACCGTATGAGGGCAGTACAATTCCTGTAAGGCTCTAGTGTAATCCTCAGGAGTAATTAAGTTAATGCTTGTTCAGGAAACCTGAAGTCATACTCCCACTTCCTTTTCATGTGAGAGAAGACACCAAGATGATTTTTTGTTTCAGAGGTGTAATTTTAAGGACTTTTATTACGATGTATTTTTCTGATCCTTCTGTTCTTGTCGACTGTACATAGTACAATTGCTTAGAAGAGGCCAAAGTCAAAGTCTGAACGATATTAATCTATCAATTTTTTGATCTTTCACATGAAATAGAATTGTGAAGCACAATACAAAAATGACCTGGAAAATGTAAAAGGCTGATAGGAATCTTACCGGCTTCTACAAAAGAATGGCAAATTTTTGGAACTGGACCCAAAGAATTCTATTGCTTTATCATCAATCTTCAGTAGTACAAGAGAAAAACTATAGTGAAAATACACAGAAAAATACAAAAAAAGACTGCAATATTTTAATGCCGCTGCAGCCTTGAAAAAAATAAATCCAAACAAGCCAGAAGTTCCCTCAAAATACATGCAGTATTTTGAATTTTGTCAAAAAAACCCCAAACCCCTTAATGTTTCACAAACTTAATATACAGGGAATATTAAAAGGAACTTCAAAAAGATGACTGAACTCAGTAACTTCTCTTCCTTCCCTTTGAGGAAAGGGGTTTTCACAGCTATGCAGCAGAACCAAGTGAGAATAGGTTTCTTTCACCACGTATAATAACAAACAAGTTCTAAGGTTGTTCTGACAGTGCTTTTCATCATTCACTCAAGTCATACAGCAATACTTAGAGCACCTTAGTTTCATAGAGCTGGTGCAATCTTCCTTTTTCTTGAGAAAGTTGTTTGATTTTATTAGTATGCTTCTCGATTTCTTTGTTTGCATCTCTCACTCTTCTCTCGAGTATCTCCTTTTCCTTTCGGAGGTCAAGTGATTCCTTCTCCCCTCGGACGTATTTCATCACCATTGTCTCCTTTTCATGGCGTGCTTCTTCACATTTCTTGTTTGCCTTGAAAAATATTAAAGTAGAATGAATCAATCTTGCATTTCATAACTAGCTTTTATAAGACACTAGTGGATACTTTTTGCAGCAAAACGAAGAAGGACTCCAAAGCTCCAGTTTCGAAAAGACTAACATTAATGCAACTTATGTACCAGAACTGCATACATATCTAAGCAGCTGCAGCTTCACAGCTGAACATCATCTCAAATGAGTTATCAACACATTAGTAATTTCTTTCTGAAACAAATTATACGCCAAATAAGTATAGTTGGTACATTTTAGTAACAAAACAATTTTTGCAGTCTCTTCCCTCGTCCACATGCCTAATGCACAATCATTATCCAGTGGCTTATTTTCAATGGCTTATTTTCACAGATTCCCCCCACCCCAGCACTAACAATTTCTGCTTCAAATAAAAAAAAGAATTAGACCCAGAGCTTTAGAGATCACACTTGACAAAACATGAATTGTTGACAAAACATTGAATACTTGACAAAACATGGCATTAAAATGGAAAAAAAAAAAGCTCTCAGTAATAAATTAGACCAAATAAGAGCTTTGTGTTGTAGTTGAAAAAAATATTAATTTTGTGATAACCCATCCAAAAGCCACTGCCAGCTTTTATTCCTTTTGAGCCAAGATCAGCTTAGAGGCAAGGAAAATGAGATATCCTCGAGGGCTGAATTCCGTATATATAAACATACATGTTAAAGAGTTATCTGGCACACCAAAATATTAACAGCTATTCTGAAATTCATTGATGCCAGTTATCAAAAATGCATATATAACCACACGCTAATAGTTCCCATTTTGAAAAATTTTGCTTTACCTAGGGATCTAACAATCTAGGCTGCACGTTTCCTACAAGAATCAAGTTTGTTCATAAGATCTTCAGTAACTAAAGGTTTCCCAAATTACCTGCTCCATTCGAAAGGCCATCTCTTTATGCAACTGCTGAATAGCATTTTTGGCTGCTGCATCTTGAGTTAAAAGTTTGTCTTTACTGGCTTTCACTTCTTTATTAAGCTCTTCCATTCTTGTTTCCAGCTAAAAGACAACATTATGATAAAATAATTGGGAAAACAAGACCTTGATCATGTTTTTTACAGGCAGAAACAATTCACGCAAAATTAGATGCTTCATCAGATATTTAACTGCATTTTACACTTGTCAAGCTGCAATTCTTCATATCAACATCTAGCTTTGCATTACAGCACAAGCATGAAAGATGTTGATTCTCATCTTCAGTGAGACTGCAGATGCATCAAATCAAGTAAAACGCAAAGCACAGTAATTTCCTGCACAAAAAAAATATTGGACTGGCAGCAAATGCTGAGATGCCAGAGCAAAGCTGGCTCCTCTCTGAAGCTGTTTCACCTTCCACCCTTTTGTTGCTATCCCTGTGCCATATCCTGCACTGTGCCAGCAAAGCAGTCATGCATCCATACTGAACTGGACCGGGAATTAATTCTTTGAAGAGTAACTCGGCAAATAAAAAGGCGCTTAAGTCACTGTGCTGGCACTTTTTTTAGCCATCTAGTGAACCAAGCCGGAGACCTGATCCAGCTGAAGA
Organism: Pedionomus torquatus; assembly: GCA_013398155.1. Lineage (NCBI taxonomy): Eukaryota > Metazoa > Chordata > Aves > Charadriiformes > Pedionomidae > Pedionomus > Pedionomus torquatus. Next base: position 20,107 of record VZRU01002728.1, on the reverse strand, counting down.
ATAATTATCGATGTTCGCCTGGAACACTTCCCAGAGCACATTCACTGCACAGTCATGCAAACTCAGTAGAGGAAGCAGCAGCAGCACTAGCACAGGNACCTGATCCAGCTGAAGAATAATTATCGATGTAGGCAACTGTTTCTGTAGGCAACTGGTGCCTACAGAAGCTGTGGTGCTACTCAAATGTTGTTCTAATTACTCCTCAATGACTATCCTCTTGTTCCAGAGGAAAGGCAATTCACCAAGGTCAGTTTTGTTTGGTTTTGGCGGGGCTGAAGAGGCTATGAAAAAGTATGAGATCTCAGGATCACAATCTTGCATTTTTGTGCAAATCAGAATTGCTACATAAAAGGCAAGAACAACCTAAAATGCTCCTGTTACCACATAATGATTTGATCTCACCCTTTTCAGCTTTGCAAATGAATCGTTGCCCATATGAAATCAAAGTTTTGCATACACAGTTTGCTTGCAGCTGTGAGTACAGCCACGCTTTCATAGGCTTGGAAGGTACCAGGAAACACTAAATTAGAAATTGTAACATTAAAACAATCACATCACAAGTGAAAAAACTCAAGTGTTTCACTGCAATGTAATCTTACAACTCTGGGTGATATCCAACTACAGAAGTATTACATTCTGAACTAGTATTTTCTGAAATCACCTGCAAACATGTAATATCACAGATCCTTCTTATTTGACCAAAAAGCAGAAGAAATCCCTCACAAATCTTTTTTTTTTTTTAATTTTTCCAGAACCTAGCTTCAAGAAATCATCCAGCGTTATCATGGAAATACAGACGAGAGAACAAGTAAGCTCTTCAAGGCAGCTCAGACCGATTTATTCAGGCATATGCAATTCCAGTTTGTAGCTTAAAAAATAAAACTTTTCAATTCCATTCTCAATCACATCATGAATTTTCAAAGATTCTTTGAAATTAACCAAAGACTAAGTTTCTATCTGCATTCCTCTGGAACACCACAAGCCTGACACACTGCTTTGAGAACAGATTTCTGTGTCATACAGACATTAACAGAGAAACCTGACAACTAGGGTAGCATCACCAGTACTTTGACAAATAGAAATTAGTAATCTAAATGCTATCTCTTGACAGATCTCTAAAATGTAATCAGTTTGCCAAGGCAGGCCAACCAACTGCAGAAACATTAGTAGATAACTGTAACAGACAAGCTGACGTGATACCTTTTCTTCCCACGCTAAAACCAGCCTACACCAATGCACGCTCTACCTTCCCCTTCAGCCTGTCATGGTTCTAAAAATTCATTGGGAAATGCCGGTATAAAGTAACTGATAATACCAACATGATGTGCAAGAGCACAGTTAATTCCCCCTGCTTTTTATACACCTTCCATATATACTTAACATTTACAACTGCAATGCACCCATCCACTTCTACTAGCACATGCAGTAGTTAACAACAGAAGATTAAGATGACAAATTAAGAAAAAATCGGGCTTGATAAAACACTTGTATAAGATCTCCTTTACGTCTACATACAAGACATAAATCACTATCAGGATGAAAGACTGAACTTTTGTAAAAAGGCCTAAAAGGTCTTCAACGTACACCGCCTCCAGCAGAAAGCCAAGGTACACATAACATACCCACCAAGGCAACCCATGAAACAGGAACGCTCTTGACTTTAAAAGAAACTTATAAATCTGCAACGCTTAAGCAATCTTAGTCTAGAAAATCTGTTTATGCAAGGACACTTCAGACAATGAATAATATTTCTTGGAATGGAATAGCAGATTTATCCTCTCCAAAAGCTTCAGATAAGCACAGACATTCCTTCCTTCTCTCTACTACCAAGGACATCTTGTTAATCAGAGGCAATAGTGACACTGTGTACATGTGAGATACTAACCAGCACTTCTGGTTTGTTATCTGTACCTGTTTAATAATGTTGAGGTGCTGCTTTTCTGTTTCTGTTCGTTTTTTCAATTCATCTTTTAAGTTGTCCTTTTCTGAGCAAATTTCCAAAATCAGTTCTTGATGTTTTTTATTTTCTTTTATCAATCTGTAAAGAAAAAAGACAAAACTAAGTGCAAGATACTTCAGCATTGGTTTTTTGCTTGTTTGTTTTTAATTTTGAGATAGATGTTTTTTTCCTCTTTGATCTGCAAATTATCTCGGCAGTTAAGAGCCAGTAACGCTACTGAAATCCACAGCGCCTTACAAAAACAAAACAGAAGCGTGTTGTGCTTGTGAAACTTAACTCCAAACAAGCAAATAGCACCTTCCTTGTAAGCAAACTGCCTGTTCCCAGCAATATGGGATTACTACTGTCCATGATGAAGTGTGGCATTTCGTACCTCTACGCAAGTGCAAAACTGTAAAGGTTAACAATTTTAAGGTACTTTGTTAGAACTGCTGAATAAACAGAGCCTCAAATATATTTAAATGTTTAAAGATACAGCTAGATGGTGGATATATCAGGCTGCTAATTGAGTAAGTCTGTAGGAGGCATGCACTTACCTGAACAACATATTTAAATAACCTTTTACGTACACACTTTCATCTTTAGCTCCCCTCCTTTGAAATAATTTAACCAATCTCTAAACAAATCAGGCTTTTAAATTACAAGGAATTCAAAACCATCAGTGAGAGTTCAACACTTCTGAACTGTTTTTTAATCTATTAATGAATATTCCAGGATCATAACTTCATAATCCACACAATTGCTGTTCACCTAGACCTGATCACAGGACACAACTAAGCCATTTCCAATGCAAAGTTACAAGAAATTTGCTAATCTTAAATTAAGGGACAAAATTAACCCAACCCAGAATGCCCCTTGGACCAAACATGAAATGGTCCACAGCAATTTTACCCTCTTAAGGTGAGTCCCGAAGAGTCAAAGGGGAGAAGAGGAGATACCAGATGGCAAAAAACAAATAAAAATTAAAATAAAAAAAAGAGACTGAGGACATGTTTATAGAAAAACCTTTCTGTGTATACACATAATATATACCTATATTCATATAAGCATATGTCTCTAAAAGTTAATTGGTCCACAGCTGAAAATACCTGCCTTTGAGTACCCAGATATCTTGCTCACTTTCCACCTCTTGGAATTACAACCATCTAAACACCCAAAACCTCAGATTCCCACTCCTCCTCCCCCATAATTACTGAATGCTATGCATTCCCAAGCTGTCCTGTCATCAACTGACTTTCCTCACATTTATGATTTGTCAGACAATAACTGATGTACTGCAAGAGATTTTCCCTACTCCACCCTTGGGTACCTCTTCTCCCTCTTGTCTGGTTTTCCCTCCCTTTGATGTTCCTCCTATACCATGGTATCATAGTGCCTTGACACGAAAAGTAGGATGCTTATTTCCAGTTCTGCAAGCAGGAATAAATCTGAAGTCAAAGGTTACATTTTGTCAGCAAAAAACACTTCTAAAGTGGTAACCGAGTAAGAAACATCAAGTGGTTGAATCAAGAAATCGAGTGCTGAGCTGGCTTTTCGTGAATGGAATATTTTTCACATAGCATGCCACCTGGCAGAGCCCGATTTATTACTGCAAAGTTTAAAAGCTATGTATTTTGAAAGTCCTCATATAAAATGTGCTAAGACTGGAGATAATCTATATATGATGTTTCCAATTCAAAGAATAGGTCTGGACTGATTAGCAACTTTGCTGGATTATGACAGGAAACTGAATGCTACTTAAACAAACAGGGAGTTTCAGACTCATGAATGAAGCACACGCAGCAGGAGTTAGTAATTACAAAGGTTCATTTCTCCAAAGACATATATGGACTGAATGAATTCTGGACTATTTTTACATCACTATTACTTTCACAGTATTTAAGTAATTCTACACATTGGCAGGCTATTCAACGGAACAGTTGGCTATTCGGTTCCTGCCAAATTCTACAAGGATTCAGAGATTTAAGCACACATTTCTATTTATAAGTACATACCACAAGTAAAAATAATTCCTCACTTGAAGAGCATCATTAAAAAAGCTCATTAACTGTCCTTACAACTCACAAGAGACTACTTGTTTCACACCAAAATGTTATATGCAGTTGTACAGCACATGCAAGCAAAATTGTTCAGTACACCCCTGCAATTGTGATGAGTGTATTCAAATACTCACTTTTTTATAGTTTGTTCTTGCTCCAGGTACTTATCTTGCACACACTTTTCAAACACGGCCAAGGCCTGTTCACCCTTCCTCACACCATTTGGGAGTTTTCGTTCCTTTGAAAAATCCGTAGATAAGAGTTCAGACTCTATTTCCTTTAGCAAATCCTCCTGTGAGGAAGTCTGATGTATTGTGGAAATAAGCTTCTTTGTGCAGTCTGTGTCATAAGGGCTTTCTGAATAGATTTTATCGCTGGACTTTTTCACAAAGTCAGACTCCTCCCTTAGCTCCTCTAGTAGTTCCATTAATGATTGTTCCGTCTGATCAGTTTCTGGATCCTGTCGTTCAAATTCTCCACTAGATATATGTTCTGGTTTTGGGGAGCCTTCTATCTTTCTTTCAGAGCAGGTACTGGCACAGCAGTCTGTCCCTCCATGCTGCTGCTCTTGTCTTTCTGCCAGGGCCCCATTGCTACTTATGCCAAGAACTGCTGAATCCTGGTCCAAGGGCAACAACCTTGATTCCTTTTCCAAGACACCGGCATCATCTCCAGTATAACAGATGCTTGAGCAGTCCTTCATTCCAGACGTTTTATCAGACTTTTCTTTATCTGGGGACCTGGAAGAGGCATCATCTGATGGGCTGACTGGCTCCAGCGTGCTTTGCATTTCTGGTAAATTTCCCTCCATCATTCTTCTTTGAAAATCTAGAAGCAGAATTCACAGTACGTAACATATTATAACCAAAATCAAAATTAAAAGAGATTGAGAGAGGAGAAAGAAAGGCCCCTGGAAAGTAAAACTCAAAGGGCAAAAATATTTATACATGTAAGTGGTATACACAGATTACTGCCTAACTTTTAAGTGAATACTCCAATACAATTTTTTCTAAAAAAGATAAGAAATCAAGGATAGGAAATGGGAAGTAGTGGGACATAAATGCCAAGTCAATAAAAAACCCAGAGCTTTTTGGAATTAATAATTCTATGATTTAAATCCACAAATAGGCCATGCCATTACCTCTTTAAAACGCTTGGATATGAATAAAAGAAAAATAAATCTACAAGCTTACAGCGTTCATTTTCCTATACACTATTTGAAAGCAGTAACATGCCTTGGCCTTTTCATTTTTAGAACACAGGGTGACTTCCTCATCCAGTCTGAATATTCAACTTCCTTACTATCACATCCTCGTTCACCATCCATACAGCAAAATGTATCTGTACCCAGCAACCTAAAGGAAGGAAGGGACTGCGAGAGGATGGGGGTGAGAGTCTCTTTTCCCATCTGCTTTCAAGCAGCCAAAATCCCTTGCTGGAAGAGCACAGATGGCTTGCGGCAGATTTGCTCTCTTGAGATGTAGCTTACAGAGCAAACATTTGAGGAGGTGAAAACCTACGTAGAAAGTGTTCTTCTAGAAGGACACCGTACTGAGATCCAAACAGCCAGAACACTTAGGGAAGAGCCCGAGTATAACGCTGTGTCTTCTTTTTTCAGGAATCCCAGATGGTCAGGTGTCTGGGAAGACTGCTGTCATTTTTAGCAAGCACCATATCATTTCCATTAGGAGAAATTCATTACAACAGTCATAACTTTTAGATGTACCTCTATCCCCCAATACTAAATAAATTATATTATTTAATAACAAGGCATTTTCGTTGTTTATAAATTCAACTCTGCTATTCCAACAATTATCTCAAAGGAAGCAGTAACCTTGCTATCTTGCAACACCAAGTTCGTTTTCATACTTGCTTTCTCATTTGTTTAACTTTCTCTTAGTCACACAGCCCGAGTCACTCAGCGACATGCTCCAGGCCCTGCACTTTGACTCAGTCTGAAAGGAAACCCTTGGTGCCACTGGGCTCTGCTCCTCCAGAGTCCTGCCTTATTAACCAACACTTACTACTAAGGCTTACATCGTTAGAGCAGAGGGATTCCATTAGGTCTGTGACTAATTGCTACCACTATCACCTTTCACTGTTACATATAAAAATCAGGTAAGAAAAAAAAACGCAGCAGTCTCAGCCCAGCTGTTTCTACCAGGAAATACCATCAAACAAAATCTACCACTAGCATCTGAAACCAACCATTGGACTGCAACTGCCACTTAATCAACAAAAGAAAAGCTGGACATGAGCCAGCAGTGTGGCTCGCAGCCCAGAAAGCCAACTGTATCCCAGGCTTCATCAAAAGAAGCGTGGCCAGCAAGTTGAGGGAGGTGACTCTCCCATTTCTACTCTGCTGTCGCGAGACTCCACGCGGAGCACTGCATCCAACGGTGAAGCACCTCTCCTGAGAAGACAGGCTGAGAGAGCTGTGGTTGTTCAGCGTGGAAAACAGAAGGCTCCAGGAAGACCTTAGAGCAGCCTTCTACTACCTAAAAGGGGCTACAGGAAAGATGAGGACAAACTTGTTAGCAGCCTCTGTTATGACAGGACAAGGGGTGAATTGCTTTAAACTAAAAGAGGGAAGCTTTACACTAGACAAGGAGGAAAGTTTTTACAACGAGGATGGTGAAATACTGGCACTGGTTACCCAGAGAGGTGGTAGATGCCCCATTGCTGGAAACATTCAAGTTCAGGTTGGATGAGGCTCTGAGCAACCTGATCTAGTCAAAGAGGTCCCTACTTATTGTAGGTTTGACTAGATGTCCTTTAAAGGTCCCTTCCAACCCAAACCATTCTGTGATTCTGTAAGGAAAACTGAGCATAAGGCTGGATGTATGAAAGGGAATATGCCATGACTGGATAACAGTCACAAATCAAATGATGATTAGACATTTTAAAGTAACAAGCAAACTACTTTTCTTTTTTTGGTTTCAAAGAAGAAAAAAAAAAAAAAAACAACAAAAAAACCCACAAAAACAAAAAAAACCCCACACACCCTCAATGCTACACAGCCTCTAAAGCCATACAAATCAAAAGGAACCAGAAAGCAAATGGCAAGGAATGCTACAAATGAGAAGAGATGGTGAATATGAAAGTTTACATACAAAGTGAAACTTTTACAAGGACTCCTGATTTTACAAACGGATCTCCTCTGATATTAGTGAAATCTCTGATGCATTCTTTGCATCAAAGGATTTATGCTTAGGTCAACACTGGAGCCAATGAATTTTATTTGTGCAGCCAAAACAACAGTTCTTTTGGGACCTATCTACTTTTTGATAACTTCTAGTAACAAAAGTTCACAGAGTACTGCTGTTACTCTAAAATAACACAAATACACACACACAAAAAAAGAGCCCCCACTGATGATTTCAATCTGCAAGCAAAGGCAATGAATATAACTGCAAGAAAAGGCATTGAGTTTGATAGTAGCAGAATACACTAGTTCCTACTTAATTAAAAAGCTGTGAAAAAAACCCAATGTTTTGAGACTGGTACATTTAACACAGTCAATAACCATAAGATAATTTGCAAATAATGCAGTTAAGAGGGAAGAGAAATTCACCTTCTAGTATCTGTTCCTTCTTGTCACAGGTACCTCATAATCCACACACTCAACTGTAAAAAGAGCTGTATTAGCATAAAGCTGAGGTACTTTTTTTTTTGTTGTTTTCTATAATGGTTAATCCAGTCTAAGTTCTTGCTGACACTTTCTCTGGAATGATCAGAGGGGTATGGGGCTCATTTTAAGCCTTTTCTAAAGTGTTATAAAAGCCCCAAAATGTGCAGTAGCTTGATGTATTACTGCCTCAAAGCTGTGCATCACTGCCCACCTGCTGCAGTTCACCACTGCAGGAAAAGAAGGGGTACAAATCAGATATGTTAACTTTTATGCTGGTTACCTTGTCTAAAATCTCCAGGCAGCAAACTGGAAGGTATTTCTCTTCTTATGAAAATAACAGGTGAAAGATACAGGCCTGTTCAGACAGTACCACTGGGAAGGATACTGATTTCATCTTCCTGTGTTACTTCCTTCTGTGAATTAGTAGTTGAGAGAAAGATAAATTTATGTGGAAGCAGAAATACAACTATTTGCATAACTCAATTAGTTGCAGAGCAATAAAATGCCACCAACTCCATATCCATAATACCTTACACTTAGTATCAATCATGAATAAAGTATAGGTTTCATATCAAATGTGTGTGGAATTTGAATAGTGACATTACAAATTGGTTAAAGCATGAAAAGTAAATTATGATGATTCAATGTTCCCTGCAGACCTACTCTAATTTTCAGTGGTACTCAGAATGTAATTCATCACATTAAGAATGTACACAGCCTTTCAAAATCCAATAGATTTGGGCAGATAGAGTCCAATATATCTGAATCTGTTCATGACCTGAGGAGATTTTTTTTTCTCTACTGCTGCTGGATAGTACTAGTTTTCATGTACTAAGTACTAATCTTTAAACAGAAATTAAACTCCACAGTTCTCAAAGGACCTCAATTTATCTTCCCATCAGAAATATCCACACAAAGAAATTGCGGAGCAACTGACAATGCAAGTTTATCTTGATATTCAAATGTCTCTTGAATACTCAGTTTGCTGTGCTTGCCTCAGGCAACTGGATAGCAGGTACCTCCTTTATGAGGCCAGAGGCAGAAAATTGAAGAAAAGGCTCCTGCTTTATAAGCAAAAGGCTTTGTGTGAAAGCAGCTTAAAACAACCAACATTGACAGCCTAGCAGTAGCTAACTGAAATAAAACATGCTAGTATTGGACTGTTTCACATTGATAAATTCGCAATAAATCTTAGAAAATATTTGGACATCAGATGCATCTGATAGCAGCTCCATGTCTTCAGGTTTTATACCCATCCTTACAAGTAACTTTCTCAAAATCAGGGAAGTAATAAGACTATGGTGTCACTCTCTTACTAAGCTATTTTGTTTTCTTAGGGCAGTATTCTGTGTCTTTTATGACGTCTTCAGAAAGCTACAAAAGCAATCATGAAAGGCAAATCCTGACTTAAGCAGATCAACTGTTTTATGCAATGATATCCTGTAAACATATCAGACGAGCAAATGATGGGAGGTCAGCCTATGGTATTTTGACTGATAGCCACGGAACACTGATTGACTTCTTGCACTGCTTTGCTATGCTTACACCTTCAACAAATTACTCTACTCCTTCCTCGGGGTTGATCATCATCTGAACTGTAGGGCAAAAGCATCTTATTCCTCAGTCCCCTCCACAGGTTCGCCTCACCTTCATAGTGTATATGCCTTTCTCTGCCTATGCCACGTAAGAATGCAATCGCTACCAAGGCGACTCAAAGCGCCCAGAGTAGGAACTTCTCAAAGTACCATTCTGAGATTAGGGCAGCCCAACCTCACCTGCCTGCATACCTCAGATAACAGGCCATCTTGTGAAACTGTCACACATCTCATGTGGCATGTGGAAAACTTTCTGGCACTGCCTTCTAACACTTTCTGCCACTGTGACAGGACGCTCAGCACTCACAGGACTGGTTGGACCCGTCCTCCCCCTGTTTTACAGGTCACAGTGATTTTGACACTCTACCCACCATTCCTGCCCCTGTTCTAAAAGCGAAGGAGACAGCCGGCTCTGTTTCCCTACAGTGCAGTAACACAAAATAAAGCAAGTGGAAATGCATCAATTCAAAATCTGGTGATGTGAGCAGTAGAGAACGAGGAACACAGAGCTCAGCCAAGCATCCTTTACAGCAACAACGGGCCCACGGGCCTGGTTTGCATAAGGGAAAAGAAAAAAAAAACAAAAACCAACCCTCTCTGCATATATACATTAGAATGTAGGCAAGTCGTACCTTTCAAAAAACAAAACTGTTTGGGGTTGTTTTTTAAAAAACGGGCACTGTTTTTCTCATCATAGATGTGTTCTTCAAAGAAGGAAGGAACTTCCATACTTATTTTCTCATGGTATTCACAAAAAATAAGTTTAAATGTGTATCAGTGCATATTATATCTACTTTAAATAATACATTAGTACTTGGAAAATTAGTTAAACCGCAGCCACAAGACACACAACATTAAAGGCTAGTACTGGCAAGAAGAGTTGCAACCATCTCTCATACAACTGTAACTGAGATGTGCTTATCTGCTTAATTGCTGATAGCATAACTGATGGGAATCAAAAGCAGGGAGCGGAGAACCTGCCAATATGATGAGTTGGACACCAGGACACCAACTTTTAAAGGCAGAAATGTCTCACAGGTATAAAAGAAAAAGCAAAGACTTGGGAAATAATATCTTTTTCATCCACTTCCTTTGTTATACAATAGAAACAACCTCTATTAACTGCCAATAAAATTATAAAAATAAGAACAAATGTGGCAGTCACTCATGTAAGCTCTTCAATGAAGCATGATACAACATCAAGATTTTCTAGGGAGAACATCAAATACCTTGATGATCCTGTTAAACACCAAAAAAAAAAAAAGGAAAGAAAAAATATTTCTTCCAGCTACCCTTAGTAGCCTTCATCCCAAGTGTTTGTTCAGCCCTGGCCTCAGGGGCTATTCATAGATAGGAAATTATGAACCCATAAAAAATCTTGAAGAATCATTGCATATAAAAAGGCAAAATTTGCAGATGAATAGAGTGTACAAACTACTGGAATTTATCTGGGTGTTTCCACTTACACTCTATTGTTCTCAAGTAATCTATGTCAAGATTTAAAATTACCTAATTTTTAAGTCAAATAACATTTAATATTTAGCTATTTTAACTGTACAGACCTGCTCTGCAAGCTACCAGTACACAGGACAAAGGTCTTAACTTGTTCTATTAAATCAATCCATCTGCTAAGTGGAAAAGTCACATAACTTGTCCTTATGTAAGATGAGAATGTACTATGCTACATCGTACTAGTCAGATTTTTGGAAGAAACAAATCAAATAATGGTACTACATCATTGATATGTTAATTTGGGTAGTTACGTACTTGTTTATCATTCAATTTTTACAGTGAAATGAAAATGGAATTTCTGGAAGAGCCACTGATATAATTTTGAATGCAAATTTGACTGTTGATTAATCCAAGATTTATTAAACTACATAACTGTATAAGAAAGTATGTGATCAGACATTAATATTTATCTCCTAGACTGAAAACATAGCAACTACCTGCCGAAATAAAAAGCCAATTAACAGCTAGAAGAGATGTTCCACTAACTTTAAAAGCTCTTCCAATTCAAAATCTGATTTTAATACAACTGTACATTCTGATCAATCAGGTTATGAGAATTAATTTTCACCAGTGATAAGGAATTAATTTAATTACTCATGGTTTAGCATCACTCTTCCAAGTACACTGTTAGACATGACAACAAACAGACAGATGTCAGAGCATAAGCCAGCAATGGATACCTTCTAGAGGTATAAATCGAGAAACATGACTACAAATAAAAAATACTTCAAGAAATACCTGCACTGAGCCACCACATTAACTCCTCTATTCAATTCTATTGGAAGAACACTTTGAAAATTTAAGAACTCTGTATTTTTATATATTAGCAGACAGCTAAGACATATCATTTTAACATCAAAATTTAAGCCCTTCCTCCCTCTCCTTTTCTTCCCGCTCTTTCTGCCGATTACCCACTATAAAGCAAAAGAAAATGCTGCAATAAAGATGGAAAACAGAGGGTGGGGAAAAAGGCAGTATCAAAGTTGTTCCTTTCCATACATGCTTTACCAGTCTATTCACTGGCAGAGAGAGAAAAGCAGTTTCTCTAACAGTCAATCCTCCTCTTCCCTCCACTGAAAGGGACATTCACTTTTCCTTTTTAGGGAAGCCACTGGCACCCTCACCCCTTGGCTGTCCATCGGGTTATCCACTATACAACCTGAAAATCTTGCCCCCTATTCCAGTATTGCTAATTCCCAGCCACTAGAAGGTAATTCATGATGAAAGCAATTCCCCATATGCTTCCTAGTGCCTGCACAGATCTGATTAGGAACACAACCTTTCCCAGCTACAGCCTGCTATTCTGTTACAGGCATGCACTGAGATTCTGGTACATTTTAATTCAATATTATGCCATTGCAAACTGCCTGCCTTTTCAATCTTCTTATGCAGCACAAACACTATTCTTTTAAATCCCTGACTACACAGGACTTTCCTAAGGAAATGCACTATTAATGCTAGCATTTAACTCCATAAAATAGATAGCTTGGCCAAAGCTATCAACAGACTGCAAATAGTCGAGAAGGAGGAAATTTTGTTTCAGCCAATTTCAAAATACACCTCACACGAGATCTAAAGAAACATATTAAATGACAACTATAGAAAGAACTTTTGGAGGTGTGGCTGCCTAAAAGAATTCACTAACAAGGGGGAAAAACAAGAAAGCGTGTGCCTTGTCACCTAGTAACTATCATAATGGGGCACTTTTACTATAAACAGATTAAAGAATGACAGAAATGAACACCAGGGGTTGTTCCATAAGCAAACAGACCGACGGTCAAGGTCCCAAGAAATAAAACCCACTGCTCTATGAGAAAAAACATATTTAAGCTACAAAGGTTAAACATATTGCAGAGAAAGAGCCAAAAAAAGAAAGGAGGGATTAATGCTTCACAGGTGTGTGCACACAGAAAAACTTGTTCAAATAAGGTTGGCTTTTGAAAGACAGTGAAGAGCACTAAGTGACTCTGAGACACAAAATCTTTTGAAAGGGGAACAATAGCAAGAAGTTAATCCAGTAAATGCAGTTCACTGGCCACCAGGGATATTTAACCATGCATTACATCAAATAACGGCCAGTAGCAGTCAATTACATCAGTACTTTTCAACAAGAAAGGGGTTTGCATCCTCTTTGGGTAGGAGCACAGCCGAGGATGAAAAACATCTAAGACAAACATTGTAACAGAGTCGTTGATGAAAAGGGAATCACCTGTTCTCCAAACAAGTACACAGGCCATCCACAAAACCATGAAAACACAGTTCTCAAAATCATCAGCTAAGACCATGGATGCTTTTCACCTCTGGATATGTAAAAAGTATCCAGATAGTTTTTATAGGATATGAAACAAGCTCATTTTTAAATAGAAGTACAGTGTAAATTTATAAAGCCATCCTCATTCCCCTTCCATTTCATATCTGCCACAGCAGAGTACTCCTATTTCTTTTAAGTAACAGACTGAAGTCTCAAAATGACCCAAAGCTGCAATATGCATTCAGAAAGCAGGTGGGAGACAAGGAAAGGAGTGATTCATGGACAGATGATCCCAACAGTCACCGGGGTCCTAAGTACCCACAACCAGGCAAGCAGCTAATTGACAGAAAAATCTGGTGACACCAACACAGACAGCCCGAGTTGCCAGAAGTCCCTATCACTCTTACGTGGATGCCACCTCTGCGCTCATATAGTCGCATCGCCACCGTAGTCTGTGCTGAAACTTGCTAAGGAAACACTCCATACCTCTACTCAAAGTCCGTGTGTTTACAAGGGGGGGAAAAAAACACCTACCTAGAAAACAAACCCCTTGAAACTCTCTTTACATTGTACTTTGAGATCCTTATTTCCTAGTGCTTTCTCAAACTATACTGGATTTGTAACTCACAAAATTGATGCTGTTATTCTTTATGTTGCTTTCTAAGATGGCACCTTCTCAAGGTAACAACCACTGGAAATTCACCATAAAAATCTAAGAACACCCTTAGGCACTAGGGTGCTCTGAAACACTCACTAACCTTCCATATTGGTTCTGGTTTCTGAACTCGTGGCAAACTAAAGTAAATTAACTATCTCCTTTACTATGCAATTCAGGTTTAGTGCACAGTTTCCCTTGTCGGTTACTGGGAGAAGGGATAATGCACATCCTTTGGCCAATTTCTTATGAGGACAGCTAGCAGAGGGGTTTGCTCTTAATAATCACCTGCCCAGTGAAGGTAAATCACTGCTGCTTTTGCCCAGCACTAGGCCAGAAGACTTGTGTCATACTACTTAAATAACCAGCAGTCTATCCCAGGCACTGTGTTACTGCACTCTGTACCAGATTCCAACTTATTTTATAAAACACATCTGGTCTCCTTTGTTTTCTTGAATTCAAACAAAAATCACTCATTTGATCTCTGGGTTTACACAGGTGGTTTTTTTTGCTATTAGATCCCAATGTTGTGGGAATGAGTGAGGGAAGAATAGCTTCCTTTTTATACAGAAAGTGTTAGATACAGATACTTACGAATCATTCCAGTTTTACCAAAACTGAATTTAGGAAAGCAGACATACAGTTTGCCCACTTATTTATAAAGTTATTGCTGTTATCACTGTATAACCCAGGTGAAAAAAAATAACCCAGACAAACAGAAAATTCTATACTCCAGTTAAGCCAGTTAGAAATGTAATGCTTTCATGACTACATTGTTTGTTCACCTGCAATTCTCCCATCAGCATGGTGAGCACAGAAGCACCTGAAACTGTAGCTGATCTAAACAGACACCAGAAACTGTCTCCTCTATTTTTATTGCTCTAGCTTCATAAAAGATCTCCAAACATCAAAAGGTCTGGTTCCTTGGTAAGTGTTATACCTAAAGGTAGAAATACTATCACAGATTCATTAGCTGTGCAACCTTCCAAAGATGATCCAGTAAAAACAATAATTAGACAAGCAACACGTACACACACCAAAAAGGCTACTAAAAGAAAATCCAAACAGCTAAATCTAGAACTGGAGGGTCTGAAAGACAGGCTTTTTTAAAATGTAAAAAGCATTAGTCTCATGGAACTATAGCTGCCAAAGAAAACATTGGTTATGGTTGATCTTTTTTCCTGAATCACCCAATAGTAAATTAAAATGCTGTCATGTAAATTTCCAAGCAGAAATTGCATGCATTTTACAGCTATTTTGAAAATTCAGACTTGTATCCCAAAATTATGTTGTAACATGCTTTGCCATTACTCCAGCCCTCCAACTTGGAATTAGAGCTCTCAGCAACAGCCTGTCTATGTTTCCTGACACACAACACTCTTCTGGGCTTCACCTCAAGCTAAACTTCCACTACGTGTCTTTACATTGTTCTGTCTCTTGACCTGAAAAAGCACCAAGCACTAGAAGCTTGCTTCTTCAAAAAACACACAACTTGAAGAAGAGATGGAACTTCAGCTTTTTGTGAAGACAGAATTTAACATCTACTTTTGCATTAACTGAGGATTGACTTTTAATCCAGTAATACTGAGATTGAGCAATATGTTTCAAAATACACATGCCTTTTTTATGACACGATTTTCAAAAATTCATACAAAGAATGGTCAGCAATGTCCTAAAGCTATCCTGAGATAGCACATTCACATTCATCCCTTAGAAATTGTGATTCAACAGTACCTGTGGTTTTAGAAAGGAGTAATATGACTAAATATGTACACTAAAATTATAGTGTACATGTAAATGCATAGTCAGTATGTACTCCATTGAAAGAGCTCTGTCTCCTGTTCACTCATGGTAAGCACATATAATATTAAATTCCCATCCACAGATTGATTTTTACAAGTGGTTCATTACAATCAAGCAGAAAACCAACTTGGAAGCACCTCATGTTGGTGTAAGCAGTGACTAAACCAAGACAAACACCATAACTTTAACAAAATCACATTTATCATTTATATTTCAATAACATGTCTCTTACTACAACCTCTCCAGTATAGAATAAAGGTTCTGGTGAAGAGATTTGTCTTATATCGCCTTATCTTTCAAAACCGTAATCTACGAAATGAGGAAACGAAGTGACATACGACTGAGGTTTCAATAGTAAAAAGACTGCTCCCAATGGAGTTCAGATGTTCATCATAGAACCCCAGCAGGAGCAGGAACTGCACTTTAGCACCATCTGAACAGCTCAGCTACATACCCACTTCCCTCTTTCAAGTTCCTGGGCAACAAAAAGACAGTCAGAGTGATTCAGATGGTCTTCAAATGCAAATTCAAGTGTTAACATGAGATGCAATATAATCCAGTGTAACACTGGAGATGAACTTTATTTCGAAAAGCTAATGAGGATTTATTGGCTGAAGAATATTGAAGAAAATTATAATGATTTTTAGAGTTTTCTCGCCAAGTCCCACACATATGCAGCAACCAAAGCAAGACTTAACGAAGTTACATGTAGAAAAGCTTCACAAATGCCACAGCATTTATTAGGAAGACCTTAATTTATTTGTCTGAACAGTTTGTTCTACAAAGGACAATTCCTCTCCTTTAAATAGCATGCTATAAAATATTCTGTTAGAAACAATCTTAGATGAATCACGATCTAATAAGAAGTACTTTCTATTATCTTTAAACAGATAATCTTAAAACAGAGACATTAAAGTAATAATTAACAACCAGACAACTGTTAAAATCGCATAACTGCCAACTCATTTCAATTCAGGTTTAATTTCCAACCTATTACACTTGGGTAAGAGATGAGACTGTAGGCCAGCTTATGTGCTATCATACCTACAATGATACTCCAACAGAAATAGATGATTTTGGGGTGTGACAACCATTTTTTCTTCTTATTGTTTACAATGAACACCACAACTATCTCTTCAAAAACTTTTCAGATGTTTCCTAGATAATAATCACTATTTGAGCGAACTGAAATGCTTCTCTGAGTCGGTGCCAACCTGTCACTGCTCTAGAACTCTTGTAAAATTTTACATGACACTAAGACTAAAAATAAAATGGAAGACAAATCTTAGCAGTTACCTGTAATCTTAATACTTTCACCTGAACTAACCTGTACAGACCGAACACACTTTTCTACTTCACTTGAGTACAGGTTTTTTTTTCTTTTTCTAAAGCAAAATACCCTCAGCTACTGTGTACAGCTCATTACAACGACTAGCAAAACAAACTTGCCTGTTGTTTCCAACTAACACCCAATTATTATTATTACCAAATATTACTGTATTTTGCCTAATATCTTTCATGGCTTTCCGAAGACTAATCATTTCACCAAGAGATAACACTGCAAAAGAAGGAAACTCAAAACCTAGAGATAATTCTGTTTTCAACTGAAGTTTATAAAGAAATGAGGATTCAACTAAAGGAAGTTCCGTTCTTTCTGTATCTGACAAGATACAAAAAGCAGCTCTACTGTCTACCAGTTGTGGAGGACTAATCAAAGATCTCAACTTAATCAAAATTCACTTTTGCCCAAGACTAAATACAAAATACTGCTGTAATTCAGAGAAAATATCACTGGAATATCACCTAGTATTGCCAAGAAGGAAGATGCAACATAACGTGGTACCATCTACACAGAAAAGCTAGAGGGCTGCAACACAGACAGGACAACTGTGACTCACAGTAGTAAAGCTGGCCACGTACTGGGACACCAAGTCCTCCAGCCCAGGCTTAACTTGACACAGCTCCCTGATTCAGCTCACACAAAGACTTGCTTTGATGCACTCCCTTGAAGGGAGGGGAACAGTGCGTACACACAGCGGGTACTCTCAGGGTTTCCTTGCTTTTATCCCTTTAATAATCTCAATTATTTTTCTCTTTTTTAATCTGACTGTATATAAACACAGATTAAATAGCCCCATGGCAGTGCCAATGTGCAAATCTTGGCATTTCTATAAATTCTTTTACCATGGACAAATACTTTAAAAGGTAAGGTTTACTCAAACTTCATCTTTGCTTTTCATTGCTGATGTCACAAGTTAGACAGTTGAGCAATGTTATATTAATTCCTTCAAGGCATCAAAGAGATTTCCTATTGATCAAGCAATCAGTTAATATTATGCACATATTAACTCCGCATATGCAGTCAACTAACTGCAACTCCAAAATAAAGTTAATCAGTTAAGGTTTAACAAGTGGGACTGGATTTGTTCCCATCACAAGTCACGGGGTACACCTTGACAGTGCTAATTTTTGTTATCCTAGTCCCAAGGCTGGAGGCTCAGGGGAAAACTCAGCAACCACATCTTTTCACCATGAACTTCAAACAAGACTTGGATAGTTAAGGGCTTATACAGACTTGTAATCCTCCATTAGTAGAGTGTCTTCAGCACTATTCTAAGAAAATCGGTCTCTCCTTCAGCAGCTGATACAATCCTGTAGCATTGCAGGATTTTAGCATCACACCTTCAACTCTGCTTACAGCCAGTCACTCACTACCACTGCCCTGTCTGCATTCACATTCTGACACTGATAACATCACCCATGCAAAGAAAAACATTTGGGGGGCGGGGGGGGAAGAAATCAAATTTATGAATGAATTCACAACCTGGAAAACATATTCTATGACAGGTCTCCACCTAGAACTGAGTCACAACTCTCATTCATACTGTAAGGGTCAGAGCACCGGTAAACTTTGTATAAAATTGTGGTGTTGTGGCACTGGTAAGATACAGGTCTTAGCTTATTTGGCATTGAAGATGTCAGTGTATTTGCTATCAATTCCCTGTTCCCAAATGCTGTTTACAGAACATGCAAGAAAGTTGTAGAATTCCAATCATGGCATTACTGTCTGCCTGACCACAGCATACCAAAAGACACCATTCATGAAGATGGTAAGACTCTACTGCTTTCAAACCTGATTTTCCAGGATTCTCCAGTATCCTTGGAAACAAACAAACAACTTCAATCTTTTAAGGATCTGAATGAGTCAACTGTAAGCTCTACAAAAGACCGTCTTCTGCTAATTAATATGAGGTAGTATTATATATAATATCATTACGTATTAAAAAAATAATCAGTATTCCCTGTACTTCTTGAAATTAGGGTTGTGAGTTTCTCCTCTCTTCTTACACCAATTTGTTTCTGATTATATTATTTTTTTCAAACTCAACTGGAGGCATCGGGGTCTTGGTCCATGACTTGAAGATAAAAAAAATGCCCGTAAGGCTTTCCAACATTGCTTTTAGCAACTGAAGAATAAGTTCAGAACAAGCCAACCCAGAACTATGTACAGGATACTGCCTTCTGGAGCCCACACATTAACCAAAGTTGTAGACTACTGATTTACCATATTTTTACTACGTGAGTGCTACTAAAGCACTTGCTTCTTTCCATAGCTCTTTAAAAAGCCAGCCTCAGGAAATTCAGTATGAGCCTTGAGTAGCGATAAGCATCACAACTGCTAATTAGGACCAAAGAAACCACTTTGGTGGTATTTGGTTTTTCAGTCCTTTCCTCGAGGCTCTGTAACAGTGAACCTCACAATACCAACAAACATCTGTCAACAAGCCCAAATCAAATCTTACACTACAATAGAAAATATTGTTTTAAAGCCAAGTCAAGAACAGATGGTTGAAAAATTTCAGAGAGAGAAGAGAAGGACTCAAAGGCAATACAGAAGAAGATTACTTTTCTTGGTTTTTCATACAATGGATGACCTTTCAAATTGACAGCCTACTGAAAGGTCTTTAGACTTTCGGTTTCGCATACTTCCAGAGCTTAACCATTTCCTCCTACAGTCAATGGCAACACAAGCATTCATAGCGGCCAGTGATTACACCTCCCTGTCGGTCTAAAAAGGCAGCTGTGGCTCATGCTGTTTCAACAATTTCCTTACACAACAAAATATACTGGGACACTGGTCACATTTTACTGTATTCTGCCTGCAACGTTTTAACTTCTGAAACACAGTTTTACAAGAAGATAAAGCCCATAAGTAAAACCAGACTACCACACTTCTAATCTAACACACAGATTTCAATTCTGCAAGTGATCCTCTCCTGGACTGCACGGGAGTCTCACTGGAAGCATACCCACATCAGAGTCACCTGTGCAAACTATTTTCCAGGAGAAAAGCCAAAATCTGCAAGCCTACATCATAATCACCTCGCTGAAGCTGCCGTAAAGCTTCCCTCTTCCAAGCCGAGAAGGACAAGGACACGTTCTTTACCGCAGCGCTGCAGCCGGCTCTGAAGACCAACCTTCATACGGGTGTGAAGAGTGGCTGGGCTGGGCGATCAGGTCATTTAACCACACCGTGAAACCAACGCGCACCCAACGAAACGGGACCAGCTAATTAACGAGGGGGAGAAGAAAGCTGCCAGGAAAGAGAGAAGCCGGGAGGCAGCGCGGGAGCCGCTTCACACCCCGCCCCGGACCCCGCG